>JACEII010000020.1:207104-263193 GCA_014332785.1 Antheraea mylitta
ACCCCCACGCTGTGGACCCTAGGGTGGCCGCCGCCAGGTAGGAGGAAACTGCTATGGACCACTAATGGAGCACACCATTTCCACCAGTCGAACCTCAACCACTCCGCTGTTGCACAAGATTTGTTCGTGCAGCCAGTAGCGGAGTAGGGCATCGGGCTCGATGTCGCCACGGAGCCGTATTATGTTCGCTCCCAGTCACAGTGGGCTGGGGACCGGAATGGCTCCGTGGCGATTGTAGCCGGCCAAGGTTCGCCTCTTCTGGTGGTAAAGGAGAGGGATGATGGGTTCGTGGCAGCCGTCTGGGGGGAGTACGCCATTGTGGGTGTGTACTTCTGCTCTAACAGGCCCCTGCGGGAGTTCAAGGCGTTCCGCGGCTCCCTGCAGGGAGCTGTCAGGCGGCTGTCGCCGCTCCCCGTGGTCCTCATGGGCGATTTAAATGCTAAATCGAGGATCTGGGGAGCGGTAGACACTGACCTGAGAGGCGTGGCTGTTGAGGAGTGAGCAGCCTAATTGGAGCTGTCCCTCCTCAACCATAGGGACGTCCACACGTGCGTGCGACAGAACAGGAGGTCTGTGGTAGACGTCTCGTTTGCCACCCCGTCTGTCGCATGCCGGGTCCGGGGATGAAAGATGCTTGAGGAGGTGGAGACCCTATCAGACCATCGATATATCAGGTTCGAGATCTCCACCTCCCAAGCCGGGATCGGCACCCGCCCCCGGAGGGGCGCAAAGTACTCCTGCTGAGCGGTGAGCCGCCTCTACTGCGAACTAGCGGTTGCCGGAGATAGCCGATCTCCGTGCGGCCTGCTCTGCAGCCTGGCGGCTGTTCAGGCGCAGCCTCCGACGGTGACCCCTGGGCCCCGAGGAGGGGGCCCGGCCGTATGGCAGCTACAGAGGGTGCAGGAAGACCCTGCAGGCTGCGATCAGCCGCCCGAAGGAAGCTGCATGCGAGGAGCTGCTGCAAACCCTGGAGGGAGATCCTTGGGGGCGCCCGTATCGGATTATACGCAATTAATCATTTAAAAGTATACTCATCACTCGGAGTCATCTAAGGAAACTATTATTAATAAATGAATTTTGGTGCCTTAATTTGCGAAGTAGCTTTACAATTGAACAATTTTTATTTTTTTTTTTCCATTAATTAACCTTTATTTGTTCACTAAATTTATAACCCTGTAGAAATCACATGCCTTGAAATCCAATAATATACTTTATCTTTCAAAAATATTGACAAATAAATAGGGTTGTGATTATTTCTCAAAATTCATTAAATTGTAATAAATAGACCAACATAAATAATAACAAAAAATAATTGATATTTCATATAGACTATGAAAAATTAAGAAAATTATTGGAACTAGTTTTCACTTTTAACCTAATTAATAATAATGATATACAGAAAAAGCCATAGAAATTAAGAAATAAAAATAAAATAATGAAAAAGTTGTAATGTATTTACTTTACGTTAAACCAATGGAATACACAAATAAATACATATACGAGTATTATCAACAAATACAAATACCATAATAGGTATTTTATAATAAATAAAAAAAAACATGGCACCTTTTCATATTTGGTTGCCAAAGTACTTACTTCGTCGTCGGCAACTACATATCAATATGTCAATCCAATGTTTATAACGCGACATTAATATTAATAAGCATTTAATATTCCAACCTTATTAGCGAAGCCTCGCCCTGCTTACCTGTTAATACTACCATTTCGATTCAATATTAATTTATTAATTTCATCATCTAAGTACACGCGTTAAGCTGTAGGTACATATCAGATATACAAATTCGTCTATAATAACAGGGACAAATTTTATTATCTATTTTGGACAATTATCGTAAAGTATGAGCTAATGATATATAAAAATCAGGATGTGTCGTAAAGACACACGATACAAGTGACACTTTTGTCACACAAAAATGTTGCCAATCAAAATTTCAAAGCCTTCCCATAAGAATTTTCACATAAAAAAAAGTATGTCCAGATCTTTTTTCTTAATTACACTAAATTTCGTCAATAATTTCTAAACAAAACCAATGTAAAAAGTCGGTTGAAAAACAAGGAAGGTAGATACGTAACTGATTTATATATGCCTATTCATATAACTATCAACATAAGAAACTACTGCCTTCATATTTGTTGTGACGAAAATAAAAAGGCACAAAGAAATCACAGAAGGGAACCGGAAAATAATAAAAAAGGGAGTAACAAATCCCTTTTCTACCTTTAACAAAACACATCCAAGTACGATACAGATCCGTTGTGTATTTAAATAATTCTATAGACGATTTCTCACAGCAATATTGATCTATGTTCATTTATTTCTGAATTCAAAACTAATTTTAGGAAAGGACAATTAGCTGCAGCATATATTGACATCATTTTAATTATCTAGTAACTTTAATTATTTTTTATTAAATACAAAAATTGAACTAGGCGCAGGCGCGGTGTTTTTGGCGGCTTTAGTCAAAGGGTGCTAGATCGTCGGTGCGTTCGCGTAACACTAGTAGAACGAGAGGCCTACTAGACAATTTGTATCTTATGGTTATACAGATAGGGTTGCAAATGTTTTCGAATATTTTGTTAATAGTGCATAGTTCGGGTTTTGCGTCGCCATGGCTCGCCACGCCAACAATTAGGCTTACGCACGCCTATAGATGTTTCACATCAAAAAAATGTACAATTTTATAAACACTAGCTAGAAGTTAGCAATTTTATAGAGTTAAGTGATATTTGTTTGCTTGACGTGGAAAAATATTGCAAAGGCCGTGTTACTAACGTTTTTCGTTTGTAAATAAAATATATATTTAGAATATTAAGCGACGCAGACAAAGCCGTGAGTAAACAGCACATTATTTAATATAAGATGGGTTATCTTTAATCTATCTCCAAAATATATAGGGTAAAATAGTAATGTTTAAAAAAGGAAAGAGATTAAGATGGATTTAGGAAGACATGACTCAACTTTGTGTTGATTTTATAAGATTATAGTTTAAACGTGTTTGACTTGAATTACTGGAAAGTCTTATACATATACAAATATTTATAACTATTCATTATATCTATACATATATTACTTATGTATGATTTTATTAATTATTTCGGTCTATTAATAAAAAAAAATTAATGAATGCATTACCTTCACATAAATACGTTTTATAATTGTTTTTACGAATGACAAGGAAATGAGTCATAATCATTAACTATTTATGTAATATCTACTTATTTATATCAGAATATATTCTTACAGCCTTGTAATTTATTACCTTTATAACCCTGTCCTTGTTTTAGAAGTTTTATGATCCTGGCTATAAATAACATATAATGATAATACTTGATATAGAAAACAATTAGATTTATTTTTTATTTTTAATTAACAGTGTATGGCACTTTATCTTCATTCGTCTTTTTTATATCATAGGAAGCGAACGAACAGGCGGGTCACCTGTTTTTAAATGTTCACTGTGTGCGTAATAATGGTATATACCGTTGTAACTCAAAAAGTCACTTTTTTCATGAACCAAGAAAAAATGATTTCTCGCAATCTACTGAAAGTTCCTTTAAACTAGGCATTTTCTATTGAATATTAGACTAATAAAAGTACTTTGCATTATAATGTAATCTACATCATATAGTGACACGTCTTTAACGCCCGCGTAACCGCAGATCACGCTACCGTGGTCTGGGGGTTAATTTCGCTCCCGCACACCCGATTAGGCCTCCCACGGCAGCGGCTCAAGTCTAGGTTCGATCCCTCGGTAGGGAGCCCTTGAGTGCGTTGCTTGCGCGATACGGTGACACACAAATATACATCACTGCTACAACACTACACGATCACCTCCATCCATGAAAGTGGAAGGGTTTACTTTTTTCCCTTATCGAACTGAAAAACTCTCAATTTTCCGATAATAAATATATGGAGGAGTTGTTGAGGGGGTATGCTTGGTACACATATACGTTTCAACAACTCACACATATATGAATAGTTAGCTAGGGTAGCTAAGATAGGTTGCGATTTTGCATGCAACAGGCAACAGCCAAGCCGAGGTGTGCCGTGCACCCTTGAGCTGGTTGCCAAAATAAAATCGGCTGAGTGCCTTAAGCGCTCGCCTTAGTAGTCCGGTGAAGCTGTTAAGACCTTGCTGGGTCAATAGCGTAGACATTTCGAAAAAAAAAAAAAAGTGACACGTCTTCTTTGCTCGTTCTTGAAACTTAAAATGATGCAATATTGGTTGGGGCTAGAAGTCGTTAGCAGTTCATTAAAAGTTGATTAGGACGCTATTTCTCGCTTCAATTTAGATATACTTTTTCAACTGTTTTACTGAGGTGTGGGTAATATTTTTTTTAATTAAGTTTAATTACAATCTCACACGCAATTTTCGAGTTACGGCGTTTTTGTAATAGCAGTGCGTTATTCTTCTTTTTTACTATATATTTTTAATGTATAGCCATAATCTCACCAGATGGTTAATTGTTAATCGGTGCTATTACAAAAAAGTTATATACGTATAGAATTCTTGCTTTAAAAAGGTAACGTTTTAAATGCACCGCGCTCGCTGAATGTTCGCCATCTTGTCCTTTTGTCGCGCTTTGGTTAGGTTAGGTTACTTTTTTTTTTTTAATGAAAACGCTGTTTACTTGGAATGGACTTTACAGCTTCACAGAACTATAGGTTAGGTTAGATTTGCGAAAAAAGTGTAAGGTATTTGCCTCGGGTGAGCGCGGTTCATTTAGTACGAAACCTTTTTAAAGCAACCTTTTTTATAATAACACCGGATGTGTTCTAAAATGATAAACATCTTAAACCTAGAGGATCTAGCTCTATAATACAGCAACTGTTGGAACCTATTCATAGATTGTTTGGGGAATAGTCCGGTGAAGCTTTTAAGACCTTGCTTGGTCAATAGCGTAGTCAATTCGAGACAAAAAAAGTTGTTTGGTGAGAGATATTCACCTTCTTTAATATTAAGCACTAGCCTCTCTCCGCGACTTCGTTCGCGTGGACATAGTTAATTTGGGATAAGTAATATGCAGCAAAAGCTCTCAAGATGAAAAAAAACCCGATTTTGAAACATTATTCACTGGTAGTCCGTTGCTATTGGTCTTAGCGTAATGAGAGCCTATAACCACCCTCGATAAATGAGCTATATAACAATGAAAGAATTTTTCAAATCGTACCAGTAGTTCCTGAGATTACCCCCTACAACGTAACAATTCACAACGTCACAAACTCACAAACTTTACCTCTTTATAATATTAGTATAGATAACTGCACATCAAATAGTTTGTTTTTTGTTTTTAGTTATTATAATGACTACATTAGACATTCAAACAAACCGATCCAATGTATGAAGTTCTATCAATTTAAATTTGGTACCAATAATAAAATGAGACTCCAATCTAGTCAAGAGCATGTCGCAAGTTATTTTTGTGATCTTATAAGGCCGAGCGAAATGTTGATCGGTCGGTGACTCATATATCTTTACATCCAATGGCGTTTTGCAACATGATTAATATTTAATAAATAACATGTCTACGGGCAATTTTAATTCGCAGTTTAATTTCTTTAGTTATCTCAAAACCTATACATAGAAAAACATGACACACGATTGTTCGATGTTAATCAATATAAATCGTGTTTTGCTTAATTTTGTCATTTTAATTTTAGCGATAACTATTTTCATTTCAAGAATTTATATAAGTTTATTTTGAAACCACAACATCTTTAGTCCAATTGTGACTTAAAAGTCGATGAAACGAAAAGGAGACAAATTTCTATACAATTTAACGTACGAGAGAATGAGATAGAATATATTCTACAGTGTTTCTTACATTCACAGAATCCTTATTATATACTAGCTTCTGCCCGCGAATTCTTCCGCGTGGAATTGTTACTTTACGCTAATGCTAACAAACCGCGGAAGCTCTCAGAAAAAAAGAATAGCTAATTTTGAAACATTCTTCATTAGTGCTCCTATTGATCCAAGCGTGATAATATATAACCTATAGTTTTCTTCGATAAATGAGCTACCTAGCACTGAAAGAATTTTTAAAATCGGACTAAACAAACAAACCCTCCAGCTTTATAATATTAGTATAGATATTTACTGTTCTCTCGTACTTAACTCCAGTCGTCATTCAAATTACGATAAGTTTTAATAGAGTGGACCGAATAAATATTAGTTACTTCTGAGGATATTATGCTATATGATTTTCTTGCTGAAGTTTTATTGTGAACTTACTACTTTTGCAGTGATAGGTGGTCATACAAAAAGACAGGCAGACAGACAGACAGACAGAGAGAAAAATGATTGAAATGTATTCTATTACTTATTTCTAGATACCAGCAACAATTTTTTTCACGATTTTTTTACACACTTATATGTATATATAGGTTGCGCACGGTGCTACTTGCGATAGTCTGAGCGTTGTACGTGTGTTTGTTTGTATGCATGTCTATGTGCCTGTATACCTGTTACAAAGCCTTGAAAAAGACATTATAATCGGCGTAGTGTTATTGTTTACGTATTAATGAAACCCCGTGTGTTACTTTATTTACTGCGATTGATCATGGAACGCGATAAATGCTGCAATAGCGGGTGTTACATTTGGTGTATTGTGGCCGTAATCTATATTATTAAATTGATATGTTCACCACTGTTATCGTCCGATGTCATTGACTTCTTAGTATTTATAAACAAAGAAGAAATCCTTTGAGGGGAAGGGAGAGGAGGGGAGGGGGAATGGGTCTCCGGCGCTCTCACTGACCGGACGAAACGCAACAATGCAAGCACTTACTTCACGTCGGTTTTCTGTAAGAGGGTTGTGCTACCCCGGGTGAGCCGACCCACTCCTGCTGAAACCAACAATAGCTTCAGCGTGGCTCTATCACCTACAATGTAATAAAAAAAATTAAAAAATAAATGTAAGTTAGTTTCACGGATCATCGTGAAATTTTGCATACACTTTCTCAAAGATACGGAAAGACCATAGGATACTTTCAAGTAAAAAAAAAATATTCCCGTAGGATAAATCATATCTATATTAACGTGACCGAAGACGCGAGATAAACTAGTTTTCTATAAACCTAAGTACCGATTTGACAAAAGTATTTGATACTTTTAATTATTTTAAACAATTCAACCTTCTCGAGAGTGAGTGGAACCTAATTTGAATAGACGATTTTTGTTTTTAATTATTAAACTAATCTAATATTTAGATTGTGTAAATGTTAAACAAAAATATCCTTCAATATGGTTCTTGAACTTTACAATTACCGTTGCTAAAAGAAAACGTTATGATCTATACATGTTACAAAAGCGATAGTAACTTACACTATAATGACATTAAGCGTCGTAAGCTACTTTACATAATAATATTACATATGTGGGATGCCGAGACAAGTATATCTTGTTCCTTGGCCCACATTTGAATGCAATTAGTATTTGATTATATCCAAATAAGTCAGAGATAAAGTCCAGAGTGACCCGTTAACTCCCAATATAAAGTGCTCAACATAGAACTTTTAATTTTAAGGCTTCTTACTACAGGCATCGTTTAAGAACGGATTTCTGGCGAAAGCCAAGCCCTAAGGGCGTGAAAAAATACGGCAAAGTTTGTACCGAAAACATTATTTATTCAGGTCCGATTTAATTGAAACCGTGTATTTATACTTTTCGGTACAATTTATGAAAGTAATATTTTCGTTTTTTTTAAATGTTACCTTAATGTTTTTTAATAATCAACCGAAACACCACATAAAGTAAATTACTATAAATAAAAATCGCAGCAGTCGCAGTGATAAAGGCGTGGAGCCCTCGAGTACACTGCTCGCGCGAATACAGAGACACAAAATCTTACAACACTGCAACAACATTACACTTATCACCTCCACACACGTGCACGCACACATGCTTACACATTAAAGTGAAAGGGTTTTATCTCTTTCCCTTATCGAACCGAATTAGTTTAAAAAAAATTATCCGACAGGAAATATATATGACAGTTATTGAGGTATGCATGCTTGGTAAGCATATATATTTCAATAACTAATATAAGTATGAATATGCAGCTTAGCTTAGGTTAGATCAGTTAGGTCGCGAATCACATGAGCTCATGAGGGGCCTTCACCTGCCGGGGAGTAGACACATTGCCAGTGACAGCTCCTGCTCCCCGGCTTATAGGTGAGTGAAGGCACCATGGAGTTTTACTCCGTGCAAGTCCGACATAACCCACCCTCAGCAGCCCGGCTGGGGTGAGTATCCATAAGGATTTCCTCGTGTAAAAAAAAAAGCCTACAGTTCATGAGCCGAGCTGTGCCTTGCACCCTTGAGCTAGTTGTGAAAATAAGATCGGCTGAGTGCCATAAGAGCTCGCCTTAGTAGTCCGGTGAAGCTGTTATGGCCCCGCTAGGTCAATACCGTAGTCTGTTCGAGAAGGATCACAAGGACTACCGACAGAACTGAATATCCAAAAGAATTGAATATCTCTGTACACTTTTGAAGTTATAAACGGATTACAGTTGTGAATAATTTCAATTTCATAGTTTGTATACCTTTTGAAATTATTAACATTAGTCTGGTATTCACATCTATTAACACTCCGAAGAATAAATACATACATTTCTATACAGTTTATGAATTAATCATGCAAGTAAATTCGAGATTAAAAGCCTATTTGTAGATGTTATTATTTATTTATTTAGTACTCTTTATCTATCTATTTAATATTGTATAATAATCTATCTATCTATCTTATACCTTTAAACGAGCAATTCTTGTATATTTGTATATATTCAGGATCTTGGAAACGGCGTCATCTATTTCCGTAAACTTAGTATGTAGGTAGTTTCGGGGACGATAAATCGATCTAGCTAGATTTTATTTATAGAAAACCTTTTTTAACTGAGTTTTCAGATAATGAAAAAATATAGCTAGAATATATATTTGTATATATTCAGGATCTCGGAAACGGAGTCATCTATTTCCGTGAAACTTACTATGTAGGTAGTTTCGGGGACGATAAATCGATCTAGTTAGATTTTATTTATAGAAAACCTTTTTTAACTGCGTTTTCAGATAATGAGAAATTATAGCTAGAATATAAAGGTAAATTTTTCCGGCGCTGTCTAAACAAAAATAGCTCAGATGGAAATCGGTTGCTTGGAAAATCCGTGTAACCCCAGTTCGAATCCGAGTGACAGCAGAAGAGATATATTTTTTTAATACTTTTTTTTTGTAAAAAAATGTTAATTTTAAAAGGCAAACCTAACAGTTTATTTTCATTTAAAAATGTTTTTTAAAGAACCGAGCTAGGCTTGGTCGCCCAGGTACTATATTATTATTTTTGTGATCCTGATGGCAATCTATATAATATGTTAACAACTAGTTTCTCACAAATTTTATATGAGTGTTTACATGTTATCAATATTATTTAACCACTGAATAAGATAAACGAATTGTGAATTTATAGTACAAAATTATTAAAACAATCGTATTATATTCTGCATACTTCTTCAATATAAGCTGAATATTGTCCTATTTTATTTATAAACTAAATTTAATTAAATTTGTCACAAAATATATTACTCGCAAAAAGAATATATCGTATAAATATATCGTATAAATGCGTCATTAATATTTTTATAAAACTTGAAGTTAGCAAATTAATTAAAAACTTCACAAATTACAATGTTTTAATTCTTGTTACATTGTGGGTTGAGTCTAATTAGTGTTATGAACAAATATGTGTAGAGATATGCAAGGTATAATAAAAGTAATTGCTTTTAGAACTTGAAGTTATCGATGTGTAAATTATGACCTATATAGACTACTATTTGAAATTTCACAACCGTTTTAAATGCATATAACATTATGTTGAACAAGTGTTAAATTGACTTCAATTACACGATTATAAGAAATTGACACTTTATATTTATTTTAGCAATATTTAATAAATTTATGATAATATATCAATCTTTTTAAAGTGAAACATCTGTAGGTAAGGGTAAGCCTAAATATTGGCGTAGCCATACAGGTCGTGGCGTGTGTATAAAACGTGGCGACGTGATGCCATGCGCAAGTGACTGTGCGCAATCTCTCGCATGCGCATGCGCATAATCTAATTTGAGAATTTGAGATTCGTTCTATTCTAACAATTTCGGTGTTTAATATCTGACAGGCGCCCTGTGACGGCTCACTTTTTTTTCAGATTCATCACAAATACTATATAATTTTTAAGGATTGTTAAATAAAATCTTACCAATCAATAACTGGTAAATGACGACGGACTCTTTGATAAGCGCTTAGTAATAGGTTTCCAACATGAAGGTTGTAGTTAGCCAGGTGTGTTGATACTAGAAAATGACCTACCACTGTATTATGATATTATCACGACGTTTTCCTTGACGGCCCGCTCAGGCTTATTGTAATATTCGAACTCACGTTGACACAGAGTCTGAATACGCTGTCTATATATATATATATAAGCAAAGTTTGTTTTCTTTGTCCGAGGTAAACTCGAAAACTACTGGTCCGATCAGCATGAAACCACAACAGTTTGACGCGGAATTAATCGTAGATGGTTATAGGCTATATTTTTCTATGAGCCCTTTGCCATATTTCTCAATATAATTGTTTATTAAGTTATACCGCTGCGTGTTAACCTGGATACTAGCTTTGGGACAGATTGGCCCCAGCGCGCTTTTTTAAAAAAATTTAAATTTCCCGCCATCGGCAAAGACATTTAGTACATGTACCATATGAGTCTATAAATGTATGGTCACAATAATATATTTAATTATATTCAGATTATATATGGTTTTTATATTATCATGTATTTGATATTATTTTCATAAAAAATATATCTAATTTAAAATATTTTTCGTTTTTTTTCTTATGATCGATAAAATATTGTATATTTTCTTGAAGTAAGTTTTATATGAAATAAGGAGAAAGAATAATAGTAAAGTTAATTGGCTGAAAACTATTGTTATCATATTCATTTGTCTAAATTATTCAATATTTAATTTGATATATTCATATTGTAGTAGTTTAATATATATTTAGTTCAGTATTTCATGTAAAATATTTTTTCTAACCTAAAAGTATAAATACAATAGCTAAGTTGGACATTTCGTAGTTTAGTACAAAAAATAGTTCTTAAAAATTAAATAATAATGTAATAATACATTTTGCACAATAATTGGAATTTCACATTACATCATTTATAATTATTCAAATCTTGCAATAAATCCAGTATTTTTTTAAACCTTATACTGCCAAACTGTTTGCTAATCTTTGCATCATAAGGTCTATTTTCGTTTGTATGGCGCTTAAATCTTTATGGTTTTTCACTAATACAGGTGTTAATGTCAGTATTATATGCGTTGCGATGGTAACGGGATAACATTCTATCGAAAATATTTTCATGGTTTATTTGGTGTTCCTACTCAAAAAGTTTATTCTACGTTAGTTTTGTCTACAATTTTTAATTATACGTGTTACCTTTATATCGCAAATATTTCTAAAGTTTATTTTGTGCTGCTATTCAAAAACTTTAGTAGTAATAATATTCGTCCAATAAAACAGTCGAAGGAATTAACCCATACTGCCAATTCTGAAGTTGTTAATATGAGTAATTTTCTTCTATGTCCAAGTTAATGTAAAGGTATAAGCGCCAAATCCTCTATATAATATCTATAAATTAATACGTGAAGCAAAAAAATTGTACCCCTTTTTAACCTATTTGCCGTGAACGGGTGAACTTGAAATTTGGCAAAGTTAAAGTTTATATGGCGGAGAAGTGCAGAAAGCTGTTTATTTTATATAAAATGCATTAGAAGTACATTAAATTAATTAAAATATGCACTACTCACACTACTGCTTGAATTTTACACAACATATACACACATGTAAATAACAAAGATATTTTGAAAGCCGTCAATATTTACGAAGTTCAAAAAAGGTTGTGAAGGAGGTTGCTATGCTCGACTGTATGAATTTTTTAACTCTTACGTTCCAATTACCATTTTTCATCCTACATTCAACAATGATATTATAAAATATAACTAATATTGTAATGTTTGTTATTTTTTATGGTGAACTCACTTCAAATGATGATTAAATTGAAAAATGAGTCAAATAATACTTTGTATAATCAAAATAAGGATTTGGTCATAAAAGTAATCCATGACTTAGACATCCGCGGTTACAATGTTGCAATTCAACCTCATGTAGCAACAAAAAAGAATTTACTTTCAAAAGCTAATGGTAGTATTAAAAACGTTTTTGTCTTGGATTCACCATTTGATTGTATTGTGCATCCATTACTTTTCCAAACGATGATACTGGGCATTTCTCATAATGAACAGACCACATTTAATTCAATATCACCCAGAAATACCACCTTATGGTGTTGTGTAAAATTAATTGAAAATTGTATCATGGTTTGCGATAAAAATTTTTATTTCGTAAAGTTATGTTTGGTTAAAATTTGAGCTTTACCACGTGGTTTTTCTTTCCAATTTATAATTAATTTTCATTTACACATAGATTTTTTTTAATGATTATATAATAAAGATCATGGCAGATGGCAAATAACTGAGTAGCCACGATGAAAACCTTTGATTATAGAAGTATATCCTTTGACAAAAGAACTCTAATAAAGTTCAAACTTTAAAAAATCAATTAACTATGGTCGAATATCAACCACTGGGCACCCACTAGTTTCATAAATTTTGTCTTCTTAATTTTCAAGACCACAGAATTCATGCTCCGTGGTATTATTTTTCATTTATTTCACTTATGCAAAATAAATGAACGATATATATATAAAACGCAATAAATTTCTACACGATATAGAATCAAGTAATACAATATTATGAATAAAATATAAAATCCACTACATGACAGACAGAAATCCCGCCAAAACCTCCTCAAAGGGTTTATTCTACGTTAGTTTTGTTCCCAATTATTGATTTGTGATATATTACGTATTATAAAAATAAAGTGTGTGTTTATAATATTAAAATAAATACTTTTTGGTAAATACATACATATATTTGTGGTGCTACAAATATCAACATTTTTTTTATGCTGTCGATATGTCTGTTTGTTTATTTGTTCCAGGTAATCTCCGAAACGACTGGACCTATTTAAACAGTTTTTTTTTAGAAATGACTACGCTATTAATCTCGCAAGTTCTTAATAGCTTCACCGGACTACAAGTAATATTTGAACAGGAATTTTACGGCCAAATAAGTAACTAATTAGCTGTTTTATTTTAAGGTAGCGAGTTCATCAAACGTTGCCCGCCCTGATAATAAAACAAACTATACCTAAACCTTGCCCAAGAATAATTTTATATATTAGTGAAAACGACATGAAGAGGCGTTCTGTAATTTTTTATCTTATCGCGATCAGACATATAGACAGACGTGGAACAGAACTTTGTTTTACACTATGTAGTGATGAACTGTTATCCGTGCATTCGTCCGTGTGAAATGTGTTGTTCAAAAATATGTTGTTCACTGTAAACATACGCGTGTAACATGCGCTGTACTGGACTCCAAGAATAAATATAATTGAAAGACGTATGTTTATATACGATTTAAATTATAGCAAGGTATAATAATAACTTAATTATATTGACACTATGGACATATTATATCTATATAATAAAAAAATTAACACATATTGTTTGATAATGTTTAGCTTAATGTTTTCATTACATTCTTATATAGTGTAAGTAAGCACTGAGTGTGGTATATAGTAGTTTAAAATTCTAGTTATGTGGCTGATGATAAATCCCATCCCATTCCATACGCTATTAGTATTCACATATATAATGTACACGTTACCTGTTACAGTAGATGATGTGCGTGTGATACTTACAAATATATTTGAAGGAGTATCATTGTAATTTACACTAGATGTGTGATCACAATTTTAAATTTATTTAATATTAAAAAAAAAACGCGTGCGAAGCCGCGGGTAAGAGCTAGTTATGTAATAAAAACGAAATATAAAGAGATGATAAATTCAGTTTTCAATTGTTTTAATTTGTCGAAGTTAACACAAATTTGCCTATTCAATTAGTTTGATTTTAATATTTTAGCTTAGACTAAGTAAGCCCAATATTTGTTTAGGTAATATTATTAAGTTTTGCAGTAGGGTCCCAAAAGACATTTGTCTGATTTACAATAACTTTAGGCAACATGCCAAGCAGAGGTTGAGCCTTACGTCAACATTAGTGACGTCTAGAAATGACTCCATCTCTATTCATCCATTAAATTGATAATAAACGGTTGTGATCAATATACGCTTGTATTATTTTGATTATATTAAGAATATAAAACCTTTTATACCACGACGGTAGCAAACAAGCATGTGGGCCAGCTGATGTAAAACGATCACCGCAGCGTATGGACGCTTGACGCTCATTTGCATTAACAATATTGTATTAATACCCTAATATTAATACAAGTTCCTTAGGAAAGCCAAAACTTATTAAAATATGATTGATTTTAAACAAATCATCGAACTAAGGCAGGCTTTCAATTTGTACGAACAGTTGATATCTAGCAACTGGATATATACTACAGTTTTGGATACGATATTCATTCTAAATTTAAGCGTGGTATAAGCTGTGCTAGGATTCACTGTACATGGACCAAAGTGATGCTTATTTCTAAAGCAAAGCAGAAATGCTTATGCTTTCCGAAGAGTAAGTAGCACGCATTGGTACATGCGGTATTATAATTTAATCAGGATAAGCATCTTGTTATCACTGGCTTTTACGGCTACAGCCTTTTTCAGGCGTTTTTTATATAACTACTAGTTGTCCGTCCTGGCTTTCCACGACGGGTGTGGGTACTAACAAAAAAAATGAAACTAAATATTTCCTTCGCCATTATGATCATTGGATGAATGAATTTGGCAACTGAGAAACCGAATGTTGATCTGTCGATTTTGTCAACATTTTTTAAGACCTGTCTCACTTACTCATCTATACTAATATTGTAAAGAGGTAAAGTTTGTGAGTTTGAGACGTTGTAGGGGGTAATCTCAGGAACTACTGGTCCGATTTGAAAAATTCTTTCAATGTTATATAGCTCATTTATCGAGGATACATATAGGCTATATATCATCACGCTAAAACCAATAGGAGCGGAGCAACAATGAAGAAGGTTTAAAAATCGGGGTCTTTTTTCTTGAGAGCTTTCGCTGAATATTAGTTAGCCCAAATTAACTATGTCTACGCGAACGAAGTCGCGGGCAGAGGCTAGTCTTTTATATGAAGATTTTTTTTAATACATATTTTTCACTTTTCCTTATGACTTTTGAAACAATTTTAACCATACAAATCTTGTTCTTATAAACTGAAGAGATACGTACAATACATTGAGCAATTACATATATAGGCTGCGATAGTAACTGGGCAACTCACGTAACATCTATACTAATATTATAAAGAGGTAAAGTCTGTGAGTTTGTGACGTTGTGGTTTCGAGTTTGTGACGTTGTAGGGGGTAATCTCAGGAATTACTAGTTCAGATTGAAAAATTCATTCAGTGTTATATATCTCATTTATCCATTAAGGTATAGGATATCATCATGCTAAGATCAATAGAAGCAGAGCACCAATGAAGAATGTTTCAATATCGGGTTTTTTCTCCTCTTGAGAGCTTCCGCTGCATGTTAGCGTCAACTCAAAGTACCGTTTCCACGCGACCGAAGTATCTAGTATATATAGTAATAAGTTATATAGTAAGTAGTTAAATGTCTCCAAATTTACCAAGATGATTAACATTTCTGTTGTGTGATATAATATTTTATATAATATACATAACCCAAAAACATTTATTGAAAGGTTAAAAAACTTTAAGGTTCATTCGTAGCCTTAAAATTACATTAAACTTGGAAAATGTTAAATAATTAAAGTTCAAGAATTCATTGTTCGTTGTCATTCGGACGAAAATGATCTCGCCTTGACACAGATTTTTGCTACAGTTAATTACGAGTTAATTTATGATTGCATGAACATTGTTATGATAATTTACTGTATATTAAAAAGGTCTGCGAGTTAACTATGAAATTTATCGTAATGCTCACACATAATCTTAGTTTTTTTCTTTAAATTCAAATTTTTATTTTATTTGTAACAAAGATTATTATACTAAATTTACCCTTTATAGTACAACCATGTATTGGCAATTAAATACCTATACATCAGTCTCAATACGTTTAAATATCTACCTACTGTCTTCTGTTTCACTTATGCCCGGCTTCTGAGATACTCGGTTAAACTACCAATAGTTATTGACTCAATAAAACTATCCATAAGATAAACTGTCAAATGACCCATTGAGTTTTACTGACATTTATCGTATGATTACGTATTCAGAAACGCAATTTGACAAGTTATCAAATTGATAATGCTATTAAAAAGACAAACTACAGTTATAGTACCTCACAAAACCGGGCACTAACATTCTCTTTTTATATAGAGTTTATTTAACTAGAACCATCAGACCATTCAGAACGTTTTAGCTCATAGTACTGGAAACGCCGAAGCAAAAAATCTGTTTCTGAATGTGATGGAAGATAACCAGTGATTCGTTGGCCAGAACAATCAGGCAGTATCCTACCTTCGCTCGCCAAATCACCAGATATAGCATGTTATAGGTGCATCCCAAAGATCGGTCCATGGGACAGGTCACTACAGAGTGCACAACAGTGACCATTTCTCTCGCCCGCCCACACAAGGGGTAGGCTGAGATGACTCCTGGACCAAAATTTTCACTCTTCTACAAGATTTTCGAAGGTGGTAGAGCCACGCTGAACTATTACTGGATTCAGCATGAATGGGTTCGCTCGTTCGGAGTAGTACAACCCTCTTAAAGAAAACCGATGTGAAGTAGCAGTGCTTGCATTGTTGCGTTTCGGCTCGCCTTAGTAGTCTGATGAAGCTGTAAAGACCTTACAAGGCAGATAGCGTAGTCAGTTCGAAAAAAAAAAAGTTGCGTTTCGTTTGATCCTCCTCCCCTCCAATCCTCTCCCCGCCCCCGAAAAAGCCTTAAAATATTTTCTTTTTTATAAATGTAATCCTAATAATTACATACAACAAAAAATAATTACTCAAATAAGTGCAGCCGTTCTCATTTATTACATTCACGTACATTCGGCCATAGCTTTACTGTACAAAGATTTAAAACAAAAATGTTACTCATAATTTTAATAATAACTGGCTACTTTTAAAGTTTATTCAGTCGTGCTCGTAGCTCCGTTCTCTTGGGCTATACAATTATGTCGTCGAATCAGTAAATAAATAGCAATAATTACTGAAAATTGCATCATCAGCTAATAAAAATCCAGTTAAAATCGGCTTGTCTATTTTGAAAATTAATACGGACAGCCTAACAAATAGAAGCTATACATTTTTAAATTCTTTTTTATTCTTTCCAAATTTTAATATCCCGATATTTCTTAATTCAATACAACAGGGCGTCTGTTTTCTGTCTGCTAGTAACTATTACAATTTAGAAAACCTACCAACTATATTCTTGTTATTAAGGCAAAATAATATAAATAAATGTTTTAGTATTCGTATTAGAATCTCGTGTCCATAATGTACACGTATATTGTGTCTACAAATGATGTCATAGTTAATCGAAACTGAATGAAGACGAACTTGAACTCGAGAGTCATTGACCCGTGTCGACTGATGGACTCGGTCGCATCTTCGCAATATATCTATCGTACTGAGTGATTCATTCAAGACATGTGAGGTGAACGAACTTCTTCAATGCATTTCTTCATCAATAAAATAACATTGAGAAGTTCGAACTTTGAAATCTCAAGGATGAGTTCACCTTATTTAGGTATAACTAGTCCTTTGGTTTTTGGCGGGATTTCAGTCTGTCATGTAGTGGATTTTATATTTTATTCATAATCTTGTGTTTCTTGACTCTATATTGTGTAAAGTTGGTGGTGTTTTATGTAATATGGTTAGTTTATTGTGCATAAGTGAAGTGAATGGAAAATAATACCACGGAGCATGAAATTCTGAGGTGCCACAAAAACTCCCTGGAGGGTTCTAACAAGAGACCCACCATCTTGTTAGAATATTGATTGACACGACGCTTGATATTGTAATGATCATACGACGCTTGTAATATTATTGATTACTCGACAATGGCAGCAATAATCTGAAAGATTGATTGCCAAAAATAAAGTTAAAAAAAAAACTAGTCCTTTATGGACCATAATTTTTCAGAGATAATTTTTTCATAGCATAGCTTTTGTATATTTTCTATTGTAATTATAATAATCGCTTTTTAATCCCCGTAGTTTTCTTAGCGATTATAATATGGTACTAGTGTTTATAAGTACACTGCTAATGAAAGTACATTAGATATTAATAAAAAAAGATTTAGAAAGATTTCACTGTCAGTTAGCTATGTTACTGTATGTATATACTATAACGATAACTAGCTGATACCCGCCACTTCGTTTGCTTTTTCAACAGTATATTTATTTTATTCAATTACGAACATATAGAAAAATCATACGCAAATATATGCGATGTTTATAACATACCTGTAATATAATATAATGTTAACTGTTTACATCCCCTATCCTGTGTATGCGCACGACACTGCCAGCCCCATTTCTCTACAGCAAGGCAACACATTGATGAAAGCGTAGTGCTCATCGTAATATCTTAAAATCGTTAACAACTTTATATTAAATCAAGGTATTCTAATGTTTTAATTCAGCACCAAGTGTTTAAAAAGCATAACAATAAAGAATTATTGAAGTATATACAGTAATTTTTGCGTGACATCCTAATCTTCAAGTTTTTTTTATATAGATTAGTCTATTTTGTTTTTTTTTTTGGTAAAGGAATAGACCATTGTTCTATTTTATCGTACTGTCGCATATAATAATTAACAAGCACAATGAAGTATTGCACTTTGCACTACTGTTTTTATAGTAAAATGGCTTCCCAAAATACACACACATGTATGACAATAACGCCCTATTTTTTCGGGGTATCTTAATAAGATATACAGTATTTCAATAAAGATTCTAGAAATACGTATTTATACAATCCTTATTTTACATATACTTAAAGTTTAAGTGTATACTGTTTGTTCATAATACGTATAGGCACTAAGCCACATATTATCGCCGTCTTTGTAGCAGATAGTAATGAAAACAAGTAACAAAGCCAATTAAAAAATAGTATAAGAATTTGAAAAACAACTCATTTACTCTAGATAAAAATGCACCTACTTCCTACGATGCAGTTACTTATACGAGAAACGTCATATATCAAATAGTTAATATGTGTGCGTATATGCTTCAATTGCTTAGATATTAAATGACCGAATAAATAATCCATAAATCACTCATTGAGTACATTACCCTCGTGAATTTCATAGCAGACTGTTCGTTACGCAACCGTTAGACGGGTTTATTTGACCTTTCACCACAAAAGTCTACTCGACGATCTAGATCCGCCGGTCGATAAACGCATGTGTCCGCCCGGCTTGCGAAACACCAATCGTTCTATTCAATGCTGGGTATATTTTAAATTGATAGGATTATATACGAATAACATAAATTTCCAGGATACTGAAATACGAGTGTGCAATACGTTTATTTTATTTATATACTAGCAACACCTCCCGTCTTGGCTTGGCTTTAGTTTAGAAAATTATCCAATACGAAATATATACAAGAGTTGTTGAGATACACATATATGTTCCAACAACTCATATATGTATGAATATTTTAGCTTATCTCAACTTATATAGGTTGCGAATTGCACGTATCAGGTAATAGCCCAAGCCGATGTGTGCCGTGCACCCTTGATCTCGTTGTCAAATAAAATCGGCTGAGTGCTCTAAGCGCTCGCCTTAGTAATCCGGTGAAGCTGATAAGACCTTGCTAAGTCAATAGCGTAGTGAGTACGAGAAAAAAAAACTATGTAAGTAGGTACTTTAAATATTTTTTTTCAGTTGTGTTGACTTCGCACAAAATTCCAACTTAACAATATAAAGGGAGATAGAGGTGATCGCAATTTGATACGAGACTTCTCTTTCTCTTGACGTGTTGTATGAGCATTATATAATAATATAGATTAAAAGAAGTTTAGATACATGTCAGAGAGTAGTAGCAATTTTGAAGTCCGTTAAATACCTTGAGGTTAATGATAATATGCTTGACTAAATTATCGAACGATTTGATAGCAGGTTCTTTCTCCATCAAGACCAAAAGATAGAATGGACATATACGAAGATTGTCACAAAACATTATATGGCCTTGTCTCTTCGCACTAAACTTAGAGTATTATTGAAGCAAACGTATTTAAAGTAAGCTAACGATGTACTAAAGTAGGGTTCTAAGTCTCGAAACGATTTGTTTCATGTTTCAACTCTTTGATATTTACAGTACTTTAAAGCCATAGAAGCTTTATAAGAATCTTCACACAACGATGTTCTGTCAATCGTGTCAATATTTATCCTGATTGTCTTCTGTTTCATTTTCTCATTTTTAATTGTAGATTTTCTATCCCAAGTTCTTCACTATTACAAACATTTTCTTCCATATAAACCTTGTCCTGATTATTACAAACACAGCAGAAAAATAAATTAGCCAATTAGGTGCAGCCCCTCTGAAGTGATGAACACACACATACATTTGGCAATTGATTTTTATTTATATAGTTAATAAATAAATAAAGCATAATTGCTATTGATGAGATAGGAAAGTGACAAATTTCGATTAATTTTTCAACTCGAACTATCAGTGCTTGTAACCTGGTGAACTGAACTGTTAAATGAACTGTTGAAAACTGTGAAATTAACTGTGGTAGAGCCACGCTGAAGCTATTACTAGTGTCAGCATGAAAGGGTCAGCTCGCTCGGGGTAGCACCACCCGATCCACAGAAAGCCGACGTGTAGTAACAGTGATTGCATTGTTGCGTTTCTTTTGGTTAGTGAAAGCGCTGGAAGCCCACCTTTCCTCCACTGCAAACACAGGCTGGTAAAGCACATGCGACTCCCCTGATATGGCTAGTATAGTATAGTGTATATAGTATAGTAGTATATAGTAATCAGTTAACATCAGGTGACCCGCCAGTTTGTCTGTCACCTATGACATGAAAAAAAATATCGGGATGTAAACTTGAAAAACCTTTGACCTATTATCACGAAAGGTGACATACATATCGAAGTGTTATATATCACGAAGAAGATTTCGATGCTATCTCTATATCACTAGATGGCGTTAAGATATATTGTTATAAAATTTTATATTGTGATTTATCGCGAAAGAAATCACGGGTTGTTGCAAGTTTTAAGGTGATCATTTGAGCGGCCAGAAGTTAATATGCTGTTACGTCACCTAGTGATGAATTATAGTAAAATGGATAGGATGACAATAGCCTTTACACCCACTGCAGGGTCATAGACCTCTTCCCGAGAGAAAATACGGGCGTATTCATCACGCCAGCAAACAACGTATTGTCGAATTCAAACTCAGAGAAATCCAATTTATTTTCAAACATACCGTGGTACTACAAAAATATTTCTCAGGTTCAGGTTTCCTCTCGATGTTTTCTTTCAGCATCAGTCGATAGTGTTACCAATTAAAATTAGTATATTTACGTGAATTCTGAACAATTCCTTGGTACATGTCAGATTTCGAACCTGAGGACATTGAAAAGATATACAACTCGACCATCATGACTGTGTTCACACTGACTTATGATTATTAATTAAGGATGAGATTAATAAACTCCGACATCATGAAAGTTAGAATAAGGTTTTTATTCTAGGCATTTTACTATAACTTGCGACTAGGTGACACTACAGCGCATGAACCTCTATAATACTCAATAAGTCATATTGATAAATCATTGATGATATATGTAGATAAAATACAGGTAACATTTATACAATAACTGTTTGCTATGACTCAACTATTTGTTAAAACAAATATTAAATAAAATAAATAATAATAGCAAAAAATAGCAACAAAAACGTGTGAAGTCGCAGCGGTACAGAAGTGATTAACTTTATACCTAGATTTGTAATTGTATGGGATTATAGGTGTGGCCGCACACAGTCGTCGAATGCACAACGACCCTGCAAGGCCTTTAAGTACCAGATGTACGATATCACCTTCAAGTTATTCACACATTGTAAATCGCATACTTTCTAAAAATAAGTGCGAAAAATAACTGTTCAATAAAAATTTCTTGTATTTGTACTTAAAATGTATGCGTTTTGTGGTGGAGTGGATTACTCCACATGTGTATTAAAAACGGGTTGACAATTTAAAGAAATATAGAAATTAGTTCTATTTAGTCAGTTACACTCTTTATAGTGCGATATCTATTCTTTATTACGAAGAAATAGATTCTTTTTTTTCTCGAACTGACTACGCTATTGACCTAGCAAGGTCTTAACAGCTTCAACGGACTACTAAGGCGAGCGCTTATGGCACTTCGCCGATTTTATTTTTGGCAACTAGCTCAAAGGCGCACGGCACTCCTCGGCTTGGCTGTTGCCTGTTACATGCAATTCGCGTCCTATCTTAGCTAACCTAGGCTAACTAACTATTCATATATGTATGAGTCGTTGAAACATTTATGTGTACCAAGCATACATATCTCAACAACTCTTACATATATTTCTTATCGGAAAATGTCTAAACTATAGACGTCAATAAATATTTACAGTTAGAATTATATTATGTAGTTCATGTTATCAGTTGAGAAAAGGCTTAACTCTTCTTATTCGATATCCAGATCAGATCTGCTCTACATCACCCTCTGAAGAGCTTATATAGGGGTTTATTATGGGGTGTAAGGGGTGTCGAATAACATCTTAAGACTTGAGACACCCAAGCCAACCTCACCTGCACGTGGTGCACCCTGCTGATCAACGAACGAAGCAATGGCGAGAGCGGGGTGGTAGGGTTTTAGAGCCCGACTGGGTCGCAACCACCAAGCATATGGCGAAAAAGCCCGTCATAGTGACTCGCTTCTGCGCGTCGCGTTTCAGGATCAGCCTGTGCATATCCAGTACCGGGCGACTTTCGTCATTATGGCCGGCATGACAGCGGCTTCCGGCGATGGATAATCTGTCTCTCGGTGGTTGCCGATGTTTTTGAATTGTACTATGCTTAATATCAGGCTTAGTGCAGTCACTTTGTCGTGCTTCAATAATAATAAAAAAATATAGTTAACAAAACGTAGGGTGGAAATCTCTGTAAACTCTCATCATTTTATTTTTGAAAGTGATAATATTTTTAAAGAAACATAACTATTCAGGGTGCGCTATTTCTGGAACCTTTGCTTCCGATAGTCGGAGCTATAAGGTTTCAATGGTTGCATTTTATTCCCACGTATTAGTGAGTCACCGTATTGTTCTGTTTGTTACGAGTTTTTTTTAGAATATATACAGATAATCTTAGAATTCTACAATGTATTTTCGGTGTTCTGAGTTAGTGCATTTTTCTATAGGTCGTGACATCTTTGTTTGACTTGATTAAAAACAATTTATTAAGCAAGATTCATAAAAATTACTTTAGAAACGTAAGATTAAAAAGGCAAGAATTCTATTACAAATTAATGTAACCAACTACAAAAAAAATATTAAACTATCTATTACATATCGTTCATATACTTCTAATAAGATTAGTACGTTATATGATTTTGATAGATAATTAATACATATTTCAAACGTCCATAGCTTAAGGCGGAAAGTTTCGAAATGGGCGCGGATACCTATTTGAAATGTTTTAATAGACGTCGGTGCACCTAAATGATTGCCAATTTTAACGAAAGTCCTAGATACAAATTCCATTTCGTGCGGTATTTCTTAAGATTACTTGAAAGGGACTTACGCATAATAAAATAACAGTTATAAGCTAGTTTTCGATAATATTAGAAAAGGTATTTAAACGTTGCAAGTAGAATTTTTATAATAGTTATTCTAATACTATAAATTTGAAAATGAGTTTGTTTGTTATCCTTTCTCGTCTTACCTACTCAACCAATTTATGTGTTAACAAAAATACATTTCAATGCGAAACATTTCCACTACTTTTTCAAGTGACGAATAAAAACTGATTTAGCCAAATTTATTATTATTATTTAGACAAGTAGACATCATCATCATCATTACCCTTATCCCACTTAAGTAGGGTCGGCACAACATGCTTTCCCCCTCCACTCTCTCCTGTCAGATGTCGTCTCAGTATTCACACCTTTTACAGACATATCGTTTTTCACACAATCCATCCATACCTTTTTCGGTCTTCCTCTACTAGTATATCCATCCACTATCATACACTTTTCTAGTTACATGGTTTTCAACTCTCCTCATGACATGCTCATACCATGCTAACCGATTACTCCTCAACTTTTCTGTCACTGGTGCTATTTTCAAACTGCCTCTAATATACTCATTCTTAATCTTATCCATTCTAGTTACACCATACATCCACATTCGCATCTCTGCCACATGTAATTTTCTCTCATCCGTCTCTTTCGTAGCCCAGCACTCAGATGCATACAGCATGACCGATCTTATCATTGTTTTATAAACCTTCCCCTTAAGTTTCAAAGGCATTCGTGGATCACAAGCTACCCCAGACACATTTCGCCATTTCATCCATCCTACATTTATCCTATTCCTCACGTCCTTATCAATGCCACCGTCGTTTTGTATCAATGAACCGAGCAGGCTGGCAGCAAATGTATGTTTAAGAGTGAGTTTTAATAAAAATGTATTAAAACACTAACTTAATAAATATTTATATTAATTAGTCCCTGTGTATATTTGATTAACCGGATTTCGACTTTTTCATTCATGTTTCTAATAATACCATAACCGTTTAGAAAGATTGAATAATTATGAGCAGTAGACTATTACGGCAATCAAGTAATGGCGGCTTGTGAGTGACTAAGTGTAGTTATTTATGAACAGAATACTTAGCAGTCAGTGGAGAGTACTGCGCAATCTTGCTATTCTAAAACTGGGTCGAGTTTATTGAGCGTTTGGTACGTGTTACAAATTATGAATCCTTCTTTTGTAAAGTCGTGTATGTTGAAATGATGTAAAAATCATATTTCTATATTACATTACATTTAGTATGTACAATTTCGAAAATATATTAAAAAGCTATTTCATTATAAGTCATATAAATGATAATAATTCGAAGACTTCAAACTGGAACTGCAGATGTATCGTACGCTATTGCGATGATTATGGTCTCTGTAACTATAACGGACTACACAAGGATACACTGCAAATATACACAGTGTTGTTACAAAAAAGTTAAATACGTATTAAATACTTGCTTTAAAAAGGTTTCGTACTAAACGCACCGCGCACACTCGAAGCAAGTTCGCGTTATCCTTTTTTCGCTAGTTTAACCTAACCTAACCAAAACGAGACAAAAGAGCAAGATGGCGTACATTCAGCGAGTGCTGTGCATTTAAAACGTAAGCATTTAAAGCAAGTATTTAATACGTATTTAACGTTTTTGTAATAACATCGATATTCTCTTTAACTGGGCAACACTACAAGTCTGTATAAATGGAAGGGAGTGATATTTCAATAAAACATATTATTATAAAGAGCGTTTGTCAATAACGTATAAGTTGGAGAAAAGAGTTCTAACTTGCGCCTTTAAATAATTATGCCGCATTGTTTTTTTAATTAAATGTAATTTTAGGACAGAAACTCATATATATACTCATATAAAATAAGATCATTATTTTTTTCGATTCCTAATATCTATACATATAATAAGAACATATATCTAACGAGTCTGTACTTTTCGATTTTCTTAAAAAAATTGTTCCTGGTGTCTAGTAATATGTAATAAATGACATTTCAATACTTTTGTAAATATCTATCTCTCTGTTGTATGAATACGCATCACTGCGAAAGTGCTGGGTTCACGATAAAATCTCACAAGAAAATCTTAAAGCATATCCTCGGAAATAACTTACTCTTTGTTTCATCAAAATCGGTTCACTCTATAGTTAGGTTAGCTCAGACAGGTCGCGAATTGCATGTATCAGGCAACAGCCCAAGCCGAGGTGTGCCGTGCACCCTTGACTCAGTTCCTCAAATAATATTGGGCGAGTGCCGCAAGCACTCGCCGTAGTAGTCCGGTGAAGCTATTAAGACCTTGCTGGGTCAATAGCGTAGTCATTTTAAAAAAAAAAAGTTCACTCTATCAAAAGTTATTGTAATTTGAATGACGGCTCGAGTTAAGCATGAATTAAAAGTAGTTAAGTAAATGGACTTAATACATAGAGACGATTTAATTAGTCACTGTTTTTTTTTTAAATTCGATTCCACGCGGACAGAGTCACGGGTACAGCTTGTACAATATAAAACTCAATATTAGGATAAACGGCTGATACATTCCTTCATCATTATACAGTAACATTGCCACGTTCCATTAGGCATGGTAGTGTCTAGCGCGTTTTTATTTAATTTCTGATAATTTTACAATATCTGTACAGACAAAGTCCTGGAAAGAGACTATTAAAATTATTTTCTTTCAAGAAGAAGCCTCTATATTTACATATTATATATTACAAACATTTGCGTTCAGGCGTTCATAACCGCACAAATAATCTAACATGTCATTGACCTCTGACATTGACATTCAAGGCGTAACTTCGTTTTGTTTAGCTCCATTGGTCATGTTGTAATATATTATGTAAAACCACTATTAGAATTGGTTGTTTCTTTTAAAATACATATAAATTATACAATAAACAGGTTTTCGCCCACATTCGTCAAGTTTAGAAACACATTTGGAAGCTTTTTTCACATACATATATTTATTAGTCGTGAAATAATTCGACGATTATCTCATCGGTGTGATAAAAAAATATAAAATATTAAGGACTGGTAAGTACATTGGCTTTCTAATACAGTTATTGAGTTTTATTTGAGAGTTTCATACTAGAAATTTTAATAGCAACTTGCTATGGATATCATAATATTCTCTTACATCCATCTCAGAGTAATTGTAAGATTTATTATGTAAGTAAATCTATTACTGAGTTTCTAGTGCGCCATTGGTAAATGTTAATCGCCTCAAACACGAATCATTATGAAAATATTATTATTATCAGTATTCGATAGTATTTAGTCCCCACTGAAAATTACCACGGTAATATTGCATAGATCAAGTTGGATAAAATATTTTTCTCCAAAAAAAAGGGTCAGATCGAAACTACAATAACGGGAGCGAAGTCGCGACCAGAAGCTAGTTTCTTACAATAAGCAATAATCATAATTTTCTTTTTTTTTTCAATTACACTACTACCTAAAAGTGTTACCTTTTTGAATACGAACAGCTTGATAAATTCAAACTTTCGATGTTGTTAGATTCCTATAATAGTGAGTATAGTGCTTTAGTATGTATATATAATATAGAAATATAATGTATGTGTATAAAAATAAGGGATATATTAAAGTACCTTACTTAGGAGTGCTCAATAGAACAACTAATTAATTGACATATAAATAAATAAAAAACTCTATTTTTTTATTTATGTTAAAAGGGGACGTTTTGATTACCGTTATTAAAAGTTCCACTTGTTAACTTCATCTTCCATGCGTTTTTGTGACAGGAAATTGGTCATGTCACATTATGAAAACTTCTGATACAATTTCTAATTTCTAAGGTTTTATTCCATGTTTACGGTACGTAAGAATCGGATTTTCTAAACCTCTTTGAAATCAAAATAGTTATAACAATATTGCCGAAACTTGGAGATAAATTGAAAATAATTTCCTAAACAGGATTTAAATTAATAGCATTATATGATAATATTGATATGCAAATTGTGTTATAAAGAATTAATTTAAAATTTCTATATGGATGTTTTGACAATAAAATAATACCTACGAATGTGTAAATTTAAAAAATATATAGAGAAATATATAAAATACTAGTAACCGTCCATGTCTTTGTACGCCTTAATAACAATATCCAACCAATCGATTCCACAATACGTATGATTACTTCCGTGACTTCCTACAAAAGGTACTTACAAACTATATAATTATAATAGTATAGTGCTAATTATAACAACGACTAAGAACCAAAATTAATTTCCTCTAATTCTATTATTGGTCTCCTCCACCACATAGTGATTACATATTAATTTTCCGGTAGTCAATCAATATAATCAACACGTTATATCCATTAAGGTAGAACTTGTACATTCAATTTAAAGTGAAGTGAGAGATCATAATTATACAGATAAAGTAATAATACATTTATATCACGCTTATTACTAAAATGTTTATGTTTTATGAGATAACTAACCACGGACGGCGTCATTTCAAAGCCTACTTTAACCTCAATGTAAGAACGTTGCTGCTCTATAAAACATGATTCAGCAGTTTAACACACATACAAGTATTTCATAAGTGCGCAGTGATTCATAAAACAGCTGCAACTCTTCTCGCTAATTAGAAAAAAAGAGTGTTGTAACACTTAGCGTTAGTGAAGTAAACACGTATTTAATAACTGGTTTTATAAAAGCACTGCAAGCGCTTAGCCAGTATTATGATTTGTTTGCATATTAAAAAGTACGTCGTGTTTTGTTTATGAAGTAGCTAACGTTATTCATCCATCTTTTAAGCTACACTCGTATTATTATGATTAACACAATATGCGATAATTATAACTAAAATCTCTATATATATTAACATTATAAAGTATGGTTTTTGTTTATTTTTTATTGGTAAGTTATTTAATGATAGCGGTTGCAAACAATAATCTACTGTTAATACGTTTGTATTTTATTATTATTAGGTATACATAATATCCAATAATGGGACTGATTTTATTTTCTTATTAAGCGATGGGAACCAGTAATGGGCTTGATTGTTAGTCGTCCAAATAATTAGAATGCTATTCCTGAAACTGCTAATCAGATTTGAAGAAATATTTTTGCATTTTATAATCAATTAGCCTCCTAGTTATCCCTTGTCCCGCCCTGATAATAAAAAACCTTGACAAATTATACACTTAAACTTTCCTCATGAGTCACTGTAAATACTGGTGAAAACCGCATGAAAATGCGTTCAGTAGTTTTTGTGTTTATCGCGAACAGACAGAGTAGTAGAGTAGTAATGTAGCAGAGTATGTAGAGGACTATGTAATGACCATCGGAGAAGGTAAGGCTATATGACATCACTGTTCGATTGTTAGGAACAGAAATATTGCTAATTGTACCTGAGGAAGTATACTGAGCTAGAAACGAAGTAATAGTGTGAGTGGACTATTTGAGGCGACCTAGTTTCAGGCGATAAGGATAGGAAACCAATAAGTAAAACCGCGGAACACAGCTAGTACTTTAATAAGAAAAGCTGAACCCAGAAGCAAAGTCACTTATAAGACTTTAGTGTTATCTTAAGAAGAAACGATAGAACCAATTTCACACAATTTTTCTTAACGAGGAACAAGCCAATTGAGGTTTATATATTAGTAAGACAATTTAAATGATTTGAATTTAAAAACTTATAACGATGATGGTTAGTAGTATGAAAAGACATATTTTCAAATACTTTACTACAGTAAGTTTTTACCTTAACAAATATACCAACTTAAATATTATTTTTTTCTCGAACTGACTACGCTATTGACCTAGCAAGGTCTTAACAGCTGCACCTGACTACAACTAAAATGGTCATAATCTCTTCTTATATACATACGTATTTACAGTTAAAGTTGCAAATTGATCCTCAGATACGTATCGATATCAAATTAAGAATAACAACCTTGTTAAAATGCTTCATATTAGAATATATTCAAATACTTTTTTAAACAATTTTCTTTTAACTTTGTTAAAATTGAATAAAACATAATTTCAACAGTTCAGTAATAACTGATCAGTAATCATTTAAACTTCAGTGTTACAAGCCGATGAAAAGCGAATATTTAACGAAATCCTCTCCAAACATTAATTCTGGTTGATGGAGTCAAATTTACACTTTCACCTATTATATGAAAAATTGTCCAAGTTACGACGGTTTTGTTGGACTTATTTTCTTTAATAACTTTCGCATTAATATTTACATATTTATTCGATTTTTAATAATATCAAGATTTAATTTTATTATATTTTGAACATAATATTGCGAATATTCATTTCTACAAGCAAGCGGTTCGTTCACATAGTATGTTGTTGTTATATTATGAAGTTGCTATCTCAGGCGGTAGTTACGTATAACTTTACCTCAAAAGGATTGAATTTAATCGTCTCGCGTACCAGTTTTACCATAGATGCTTTCATAGATTCGAGCATCATCCGTCGTACTTTATCATCTTCTGTCTCAAACCCCCTTCAATTTCCTATTTTTCTATTCAATTCTTCAATATCTGGCCATTAACTACACAAAAGACAAACTTCAGGATCTGGAAGTTTACTTTTGTTTATTTGATTGAAAGATCATCAGCCATCATACCAGAGATAACCTATCTCGAAACTCCTTTTTAAAAATGGGGTTCAATATTTTTTCATTGTTTTACTACAGACAGTGCTCGCGTTGATTTGTTCTGGTTCAGTATAATGTGATCTAATCGGTAAAATACACTAAGCGTTCCACCGTAATTACCAATAAAGAAATGGTAAAAATTACTCTTATTTGCTACTCCATAACTTTAAATATTTAATGATTTTATACCAATACAACTGTATTATTAAAAATAAAGATTATTTAGCAAATGTAAAGTCAACTTATTAACTACATAATTCATTATATTTTGATAATAAACAATAGTTTTTTAGTAATTACACGTTTATTAGAGCAACAATAAAAGAAACGTTAACAAATAATATAAAATGAGTTACCAATTCTTAACGGATGTCGACCAATTCGCAAGTTTTGTAATATATTCACTGCAACATTCAGCAATGTATAAGTTTTTATGCAGTATAATTCATTTTATATATGCATATATTCAATTAGGAAACCATAAACTATTTAGTGTATCTGTCTCTGCACAGATAAGAAGATTTCTTTGGTTTTAAAATAATATAGTGAAATATATATATAGTAGACGAATATTAAATCAAATAAAATCACTATCAGAGTCCCACTGTATATACCTAGTTCTTATAAGTTACACATATATAATACTTTTGTATGTGTGATGTAATTGAACTTCTCCTAAAAGGTTTTTGCGTGTATTTGAGTAGTTCTCAAATGGTTTAGATTTATAATGAAAGTCAGTAGATGAAGCTGCAATAGTTTTATCTTTTTTTTATTTAAACATTTCATCATATATATATATATCGTTTAATAGACAAGAAACATAAACATATATTGGGATATGGAGAACCTATTACTGATATGTATTTCAATGCAGATTTAGCAGAAGAACGTGTTCCGGGTTCAGCTTAACGGATTTTTATAAAAAAAAATTTTGTGTGATTAAGTGGGTTGCTTGAGTAGTATGGGTATTCACTTAGGCCCGATAGTACAGTTATTTTAATCACCGTAGAAGTTAACACATGTAACCGTTTTTTAATCGAGTATTTCATGGAGATTCATATTTATGCCATTTTATATACATTTGTATGAACATTTCAGTATTTTAAGTTATAGTACCTGGACGACCGAGCAAAGTTCAGTTATTTAAAAAAACATTTATAAATTAAAATAAACTGCTAGGTTTGCCGCACAAAATTAGGATTCTTTATAAAGAAAAAAATTAAAAAATATATCTTGTTTGCTGTTACTCGGATTCGAACTGGGATTATACAGATTTTCGAATCAGCCGATTTCCATCTGAACTATTTTTGTTTCTAGCTATTCTACTCTATGTCTATGAACCTATGAAATTGCCGTTTTGTATGAAAAAATTTAAACGAATTTTTGTGTTTTTTATTTGTATTAATCGAAGTAATCACCCATGCAATGGATGCATCTTTGCCAACGCAGTGGCAGTTTATTGATGCCCTTCTTAAAGAAATCAGCTGGACGGGAGGCAACAAATTCATCAAAGTCATTTTGTACTGCCTCTCGGGTATTGAATTTTTTTCCCGCCAAAGAGCTATCCAAATTCTGGAAAAAGTAGTAATCTGTAGCCGCAAGGTCTGTTGAGTAGGATGGATGTTACGGAGAACTTCCAGCCCCAGTTCTTGCAACTTGGAGACCGTCTGCTGTGCAGTATGAGGTCGCTCGTTGTCGTGCAGGAGCAGCGGAAACGAGCGATTAACCAATGCTGGTTGGAGATGTGCCAGCTCCTCCATAATTGTGTTCAGTTCTTCATAGTACACATCTGCAGTAATGCTCACCCCGTTTGGTAAGAAGCTGTGATAAATCACACCGGCGGTAGACCACCAAACAGTGACCATCACTTTTCTAGGGGTAAGTTTTCGTTTAGGGCATTCTTTAGGTGCTGAACCAGGATCCAACCAACTTGCTGAGCGCTTGCGGTTATCAAACAGGATCCATTTTTCATCGCACGTGACAATGCGGTTCAAAATTCCTTCATTTGTGTGTCTGTTGAGCAGTGTAAGGCACGTCTCGACGCGTACTTCGCGCTGGTGATCATTAAGTTCGTGGGACACCCATTTGTCAAGCTTTTTTACCTTGCCAATTTGACGCAAATAGACCAATATTGTTTTGACGCTAACGTCAAAAGCTGCTGCTGATTCAGCCGTAGATTGTGTATCATCAGCTTGTACAATCGCCTTTAATTCGTCATTGTCGACCAAAGTCTTCGGACGACCGCAAACTTCATTTTTTAAGTCGAAATTCCCAGAACTGATGCGAGCAAACCAATAACAGGTGGTGCGTTGATTTATAGTGCTAGCTCCGTAAACGTCGTTGATGTTGCGTGCCGCTTGTGCCGCGTTGCTGCCACGACGGTACTCATATTCCATAATTACTCGAATTTTTAACGTATCTATGATGACAAAAAAGATTGAAATGCGATGAAAATGTAACACTAATCAATAAACAAATGACTACTCTTCGAAAAAGAATTCCATGTTTTTAAAATAAAATTAATTTGAAATTAGAATTCTTAGCCAAACAAAATTATTTAGATTTGAAATGGCCAGTACTGCAGAACAGCAATGTCATAGGTAAAGATAGGTATTATTAAAAGGATAATAACAAAAACAGTTAAAGGTAAAAGCCAAAATGAAACCTATATCATTGTATTTAAAATATATATTCCGATATCTATTACTTGTCATATTTTCTTATCCACCTATTCAACTTTAGCATTTAGAAATCAAACAGGTGCTTAATATATTATTCAAACTTGCTCCGCAGGAACAACTCCAGCATAATATTGTTTATTCTTGTTTATTTAGTCTGTACCTATTAATTACCTTATTACCTTAATACTTAATTATAAATTATTACCAATTCTTTTCTTAGATATTTTTCTTTACTATTTGTATAAATCACAGCACTCATCAATTCATGGTGGTAGGTCATTTTCTTAATCCGCATGACTAGCTCCTATCCTCAAATTCAAAATCTGTCGACAGGCACTAGTTGATGTGTTCCGACAACTGTACTTGGATTAGCCTGTTAACCATCTTAGACCACATAGTTTAAGACCAGATGAATTTTTTAGTCAAATGTATAAGAGGAAAACGAAGAATAAAGTTTATTTTCATGTGATATAGGAGGCAAACGAACAGGCGGGTCACCTGATATTAAGCAATCACCGTCATCCATAGACACTAGCAACACCGGAGAAGTCGCAAGTGCGTAGCCAGCCCGTGTTTTGGGGAATGGGAGAAATCGGAAATGGGGAGAGGATAGGGAAGGGGGAGATAAGAGGGGAGGGGAGAGGATGGGAAATGGGCCTCAGTCGCTCTCACTGACCGAACGAAACGCAACAATGCAAGCACTTTTACTTCACGTCGATTTTTTGTAAGAGGGTGGCACTATCCCGGTCGAGCCGACCGATTCATGCTAAAACTAATAATAGCTTCAGCGTGGTAGAGCCACCTTGTACTAAAAAAATCAAAAATGTGTTAAAACCACTGCCAAATATAATGCGTAACTTTTGACTAATAAGAGGCGGTAGAGCCACGCTGAAGTTATTATTGGATTCAGCATGAATGGATTGGCTCGCCCGGGGTCGTATCACCCGACCCGCAGACACACCGACGTGAAGTAACATTACTTGTATTGTTGCATTTCGTTCGGTCAGTGACAGCACCGGAGGCCCACCTCCCTCTTATCCCTTCCCTCTTCTGTATGTTCTGTCTCCCTCCTTGCCCACCAACATAAGCTGGCAACGCACTTGCGACTACTCTGGTGTTGCTAGAGTCTATGGACGATGGTGATCACTTAAAATACGGTGACCCACTTGTTCGCCTCTTATGCCTCTTATGATATAAAAAACATACAAACGTATACAATCATGTACATATTCATTAAAGCTTACTGTCGTGATTTACATTTATAGATGTAAAGATAAATTTAAAATAATGTATTCGTCAAAGTCTTCGATTTCAAGCTAATGAGTATAAAAATAAACTTGTTGACATACAAACATATACTGGAACCAAACTTGTTCAGTAAACATACGACATAAATCATGACACCCACATTAATACGATACACGAAACGCACACGATGAAAGATTTAATTGTTTTTTATGGAAATAGTTCAAGGTGATATGGTACAATCGAGAACACAAGTTCGAATATACGTTCTATAATGGTAATTAAATTTTCATGATATATCTTTTATTATATACACAATTATAGTGCAAGTTGCTTTTATATTTACATTCAACATACAACCTAATATGTAAGTTATAATATTATAAAAAAGCATAACGTACTTGACTTTTACAAACATAAATAGCATAACAGAGGAAGGTTTTTTAGATACAAATTTCAATGAGATAAATTACTTTATAAAAGTACCTTTCAAATATACATTATTGTTGATCAATGTTAATATATTATTAGACTCGTTTCTGTCCACTGCTTTGCTTGCGTTACTGTACTAAAACGTATTTGTTTATCCTTCGCTCCAAATGTTTGTTTGTGGACAAAATAAAGTTTTTTTCCGTACCCCTCCTAATAATGTGTATGCATAGTATATACATATGTACACAGAAAAAACCTACTTTGCTCACAGAATTCATTTGTTAACTATGTAGTACTTCTCAATCTTTACGCATGTGCACCACACTGCTTGCACCATTTCACATATTGCTGAACGCGTAGTGCTAATAAAATCGTAATTTCTTAAAACTTTATTATACTGTATAATGTACATGCTTATAACTTTATTATTACAAAAAAAAAACGTATTGAATATTCGTTTTAAAAAAGTTTGAGTATCTACTATCGTATTAAATGCAATGCCCTCACCAAAGAAAGAAAAGAACCAAAGCGAGATAAAAGAGCAAAATGTTGAACGCTCGGCGAGCGCGGTGCATTTAATATGAAAGTACTCAAACTTTTTTAAAGCAAGTATTTAACACGTATTTAATTTTTTTGTAATAACACCACAAGTGTCTAAGAAATAAAAGTTTAAAAAAAATTCGAAATCTATTCAGCACATTTTGCGTGATGCGCGCACAACGCCAATTTTCTATCATTTTATGAACATAGAAGATATTAGGTACCCGTTCTAACTTCGTATGGCTGCAGTGTACTAACGTGGCTACTTCTAATGTGGGCGTGTTTATATGTGCTTAAAGAATTTAGATCCAATTTCGTCGCCTTAAAATTATAGTACAGCAAAGTCTCAGTAACTACATAAGAATCTTTACGCAAACTAATTTTTGTTATTGCGCGTAACTTAAAAAAAATGTAATAACTTCCAAGACATTATTCCAAGATATGTGAATGTAATATACATGTCGTAACATGTAAACCTTTCGGAAGAAATGCTCTAAATGACAACGAGTACCAAATCAAAATCCTTTAAGAAATTTGAAAGTACTAGGGTAACATATAGGCAGACACGAGAAGCGACTTTGTTTTGTAATATTTACAAAATAGACACATAATATTTTATATAAGTTATAAGATTTAATGTTACAGATTATTAAAGACATTTAAAACATAAATGCGGAAGAAATATTTCAAGGATTTATATACTATTTATTACAAAAAACCTGTTGAATAACTAGAGTAAAGTAATCTATAAATCTCCAATTAACGACGAACAAATAAAAGTCTTGGATATTTACAAAAGATAAAAGTTGATCAAAGCCTTACATGAGGTTGAGTTAAAAAAACGGATAAAATTGAAATAAAAAAACATGTGTGTAGTTCACACGCCGTACAAGTGAAATTTTCAGAAAGAAAACATGAAGAGCGTATGTCTGTCTCACTGTTTTTCAATACCCGGAGGCAACGAAACACTGCTCTCACTCTACCCGATACAGCGTTTACCCCCACCACTTTTAGTCACACAAAAAGGTTGCGGATCAGAATTTCAAAGCCCTCATATAAGACGATTCAACTTCAATAAACACTATAAGTATGAACGTCTTATTAATAAAGAAGTAATTTTTAGTCTGTTTATTTACGATCTTTCTGTGCAAAATATAACCTGAAATTGAAAAATAGTTGCACGAAATAAAAACTGAAGCGATGGTAACTCAGTGGCAATCAACGCATTGATTACCATAGCTTCGTAACATTGCAAATGCGTCTGTGCTTTTGGAAAAATCGTGATGTATAGCATATTGGTAGAGATTGTTCAATGCTCGCTTGGCTAGTTACAACCCTCAACTTGAACATCTGTTCTATAAGGACTATAGGTGAGTTCCTATAGCTGCAATTAAGAGCTAGTCCCAACTAGGTGTAATGTCTTTATACCATATCCTGATTTAAAAACAGCAGGAAAAAATGTGATCAAAAGCTGAAACCTTTACCTAAAACAATTTTTTTTTCAGATTACAGGATTAAATGAACATATATATAAGAAATTAATATGATAGAGTAAATGTAATCAAAGATTTCAGTGACATATTAGACACTATATCAACTGTAAATTCAAGAGGAATGTGTACAAAACCATTATAAAACCTGATAATACAGCAATATAGACCTGAGTACTAGGCTATGATAGAGATGGACGAGAGAAGATTTGAGTTGAACGAGTTTGTCTGTCTGTTTGCGATAAACACAAAAAACTACTGAACGGATCTTCATACGGTTTTCACCAGTAGATAAAGTAAATCACGAGGAACATTTTAGTATAAAATATGTCAAGGTAACAAAAGCATGTTAACATTTGGCAGACATAAGGTGTTAAGTAGTATAACTAAGATGGATAAGATTAAGAATGAGCATGGTGTGGTAACTCATAAGAAGACGTGAAATTCATTTGATTAGGAAGGTTTTCAGTATAAAGGTGGATTATTAGATGTAGAAGAAGACTGATAAAGGTATGTATAGATTATGTTGAAAGTTATATATGTATGAAAGGTGTAAATACTTAGATGACATCTAACAGGGGAAAGTGGAAAAGGAAAACACGTTACAAAGATAAAAAGATGATGAAATAAAAGTCGATTTATTTATTTTCTTAATTCTCACGGTAGAATAAACTTAATTAAGGATTTCGGTGAAATTTTAGATCCTATATTAACTGTATTAGAGATGTATGTATAGCAAAAATATAATATGGGAAAAGATCTACCTAACAGTTACTATTTTATTACGTTGAAGCTCATTATTCTTTTATTACTATAGGTGCTTCCTTTAGAGGTATTTTATTACACGGCTAAGCTTTACAGACACGGCGACTGGGTGTTAATAAAACAATACATTGCCTATACCATAATGCGGATTTTATTTTAGTTATTTATTAGTTGAATGTAGGTGGTTGAGCCACGCTGAAACTATATTACTAGCTTCAGCATGAATGGCTCGACTCGTACGGGGTAGTACCACGCTCTCATACAAAACTGACGTGAAGTAATAGTGTTTGCATTGTTGCAATTCGTTCGTTCAGTGAGAGCGCCAGCGACCCATCTATCCTCACCCTCTCCTATTCCCTTTCCCTCCTCCAACACAGGCTGGCAACGCACTGTCGACTCCACTGGTGTTGCAAGTGTCTATGGACGGTGGTGATCACTTAGCATCAGATGACCCACCTGTTCGTTTGCCTCCTATGATATATAGAAAAAAACTTCACCGACTTCACACTTTCATTACTATATAAGAATATGTAGAAGAAATTACATAACACAAATGAAACTAAAATTTTATATTGAACTAGTTGTACCAGTAACTACGTCTGCGTGCTATGCCAATTATAAACACATTGATTAATAAAATCATTGGATGGTATTATGCATTTGAACTCAACATCGACAATTGAACTGGCGTCTCCTTTTGTGAACGATTGTGGTCTCCAAACGCAGCATGGCACTGCAGCATCTAGTTTTACATCGTAAATATTAGAAAAACATTATAGCTATATTCATATTTGAGGAATGCAGTGTAAGAGGTGGTAGTTTCAGATATCAAATTGGTTCTCATATTGATCCACCCTATAATAAGCTTATAGATATCAAAATCCGTTTGACATGCTGCTTGAATTACTATCCGGCAAGTCGGTAATATTTTTACGGGTTTGTTATAAAACCTAAAATTCATTATTTAAAATACTTTTACTTACCTTAGTAAGCCCAAAACATGAGATGACCAATTTGTCAGAACAATTTCTTTGTAGGATTTAAGTTATTTTAGTTTCTTATTAAATCCAGCATATCCAAGGTTTTTGAGACATACATTAAATTATCATATATTTTAGAGGCCACATTAAAGATACGTAATTTCTGTTTAGTGAATACTTCGTGAAATCTCGTGTTATAAATTGCGCATACTGCGTGTTATTGTAGCAAGAATATGGTACTCACTAACTCTAACTTAGGTGCTGTCCCCACAATAAAATACCACATGACATTGAGCTATGGAAGTAAGCGAAGTAGAACAACCTAGTAGTAGCAATATCTGTTAACTAGCGAATCTTACGAACTTTTGTGAAGATCTATACAGTGGTTCCTGTGTAAATGTCTTCTCTTTTATGTACATATATACAAATTGCGTTATATACATATGTATGTAAAATATGTCCTATATGTTATACCGGTGTATAAATTATTATCACACCAAATTTCGCCAAAATCTTTCCAGTACTTTTTGCGTGAATCCCGTGCAAATGATGACAGACAGACAGACAAAAATTTATAAAACCATGGAAATTCGTTCTGTCATTATTTCTAAGCCCACCAGAGTATATTTTCTTTGAAATATTTAATGTACAGATTTCATTCCGTTACCTTTTTATTATATGTTTAGATTTTATTCATTGTAAATATTCGTTAATTAATTACAACACACTGTATCTATCGTTGTTAATTACAATAATGTATTATATTTTAAACCTTACACAATAAAAATGCTATTCTTCATCTTTACTTTTTCATTTATCCTTGCTTAATTATTAATTACAAGTTTTGAAATTTCAAAAGTTACTTTTATGCACAGTCTAGAATTGTATCCGTGTGTAATATTAGGACTTGAGTCTAGTTTCATAATCAGGCTTAACTTATTCTTAATTTTTATCTGTTTGTTATGAATATCAGTTTGTTTGTTACGTTTTACCTATCAAATACTCAACCGATTATTATATTTTTTTATAAGCGAGGTACAGAAAAGTACACAGAGTACCGTTCATTCACAAATAAAATGTTGCTGAGAGATAGGTCGAATATACACTAACGCAAGCAAAATTGAAAGGAAAAGCGAGTTTAAAATTAGGATATATGTATCTGTTATATAAGACTCAGTAATATAAGAGAATGGAAGTGGATTCAGTAATCAAAAAGGATATGTAGGTCGAGCATAAAGGTTGGTTAGTTTGTTAAAAATGAAATACAGGAACTCTAGGCTAATAGGCCAGAAAACATGTCATTATGTACACAATTGTATTTATATAAAGCTAGTATTTGAATGTGATTTCGCTCCCATTTATGCAGATTTGATCTATTCTTTAATAACAGGGCATTCTTTCTTAAAGGTGCCGTATATGCTTTTCTGTCCCCCTGACAACGTGTACGCAAAATTTGCTTCAGTACTTAAAACGTAAAAGCATAACAAACAATAAAACAGACAAACATTCAAATTAATAATATGGAATTTTGTTAGAATTTATATTGATTAAAGGCACTAATAAAGAAAATGAAGAATTCCAAATAAGTATAATAAATATTTACGTGACAGCGTTTCCGTTCGATACCCACGCCTGTGTAAGCGCAAGTGATCTTAAAAAATATAAAAATACTTGTACGAGTCACATTGACCCACATGCGTTTGAAGGCTAAACAAATGTCAACAGGACCTTTGCGATGAGAATCGGAGCACCAGCACTCGCATATAATTATAAAATATGCTCTTATGCACTCACATAATTAAATAATTATAAACACGATGGACTTCATTAATATTAATCTTATTTAAAATCGCATTTCATTAATTCTATACTAATGAATTGATCATGATACGTACTAATATATAGTTTTGCTATATAAAACTATAATTACTCAAACTTATATTGTTTAATCTACTCTAATATTATAAAGCTAAAGAGTTTGTTTGCTTGGGCGCGTTAACCTCAAAAACTATTAATCCGACAAAAAAAATATTTCAGTGTTAAATAGCTGATTTATTGAGGAATGTTATAGGCTATATAATTATTTTTTTTATTTATTTTGTTGTAGTCTGCAGACTCTTGGTTCGCACCTTTTTTTTGATCATATGTAGTTTTTTTTTACGTAAAAATCATATCCGTAAGCATATATATATATATTATTATTATTAGTAATTTCTTAAATATTCACTGTTTAATTATTATTACCTTTTTTTGGTTTATGACGTTATTGTTTTTATAGCGCATGCATTTCCATTCTTTATGGCCATTTTTAGGTTGTAATCCACCAGGCTATATCATTACGTCACGACTAATAGGTGCGGAGCACCAATGAAGAATGTATCAAAAATGTTCTCCTTTCGAGAGCTCTCGCTCCACGTTAGCGTTAGCCCAAAGTAACTACTTCACGCGGATGAAGTCGCAGGCAGAAGCTAGTTCATATTATTTCTCAACCTGCTGATACCCATAACTTCATCTGTTTTAATTTTTATCTTGACAATATGTAGGTATGCTTACAGGAAAACGCATAACAAAATTGAAGCCAAAGGTTGTAAAATTAGGACAATAGCCTCAATCAGTTCGATAGAAAAAGCGAGATTTTCACTTAGTGTGTAGTCGTGGCGTAAAGATGAACACAACTGGCATATCCCATCTCACGGCTACAGTTGACGTAACTAAATATAAATTAAAATTATCAAAAACTTCATACCATCTGCAAAACGAGTTCTGGCTTGTTTCCAGAAACATTTGTAGTCGAGATGCCAATAATTGCGGTTGAATACCGCATCAACCCATTACCAGCGAATTGGCTTAAGCTAGGCATTATGCCAATCTACGACAAAATCATATTTTAATGCCTTCAGTATTGATTCTGTTGGTTTAAAGACATTAGATTGTCGATTAGTCTAAACCATCGTAGATTTGTTGACCTATCTAGAACATAAACAAAGGTTAATAGATCTATGTATAAATATGCTAAGTATTTATTCTTCAAACTATACTTATTTAAGTACCAGTTTTTCAACCGATTTTCTCTATTTACTTATTGTTTAGTACCTATTGACGAAATTGAAAGTATATTTTTTCTTTGCATACTGTCGGCGAGACGAAGCCTATATTAATAATTCTCTATTCGTCATACTTCAAGCTGCTTACGTCTTCTATAAACAACAATGTTTGTATAATTCCCAATACAAAGAATAATAGCTACACAATAGCATGTGAAGAAAATAGTTAATACTCAAAAAATAAAAATACCCTTATTGTCAAATTTCTACTACTGGAAGACGACAAATTTATCAACAATCGATTAACGTAGTCCGGTGAAGCTATTAATAAGACCTTGTTAGGTCAATAATATAGTAAGTTCGAGAAAAAAAAACAGTCGATTAACAAACATGAACACTGTTTACGAATGACTAATGTTGCGCAGATTATTTTTATTACTAGCGCTCATATACCCTTTTATAATGTGTACCAATTTATACTAGATATCTAATAGCAACATTGTATCAAGCATTGAGATATCAATAAAAATAGTTTCTGGCTGCAAAGCGAATGTATAAAGGTTTCCACGCACTTGGTACAAATGCACATGATATTAGATATTTCAAGAAATTTTTAGCGTTTTAAGAAATTGTATTAACATTTCGCATACACCCGTAATGCAACGATTGAGGCGTTACATTTCAAAAAGAGTCAAAATGGACTAAATTTCAATTTTAGCTGTTCCTAATATTTTATGTTATTTTTCAAGATCTTCATATATATTTTTTATTCTTTTATTCAATTTCTAGTATTCTACGAACTCTTGGTCCACACCTTTTTTTTGCTTAGGTTTAATGTCTTGTATACGTTAATTATCGTATCCGTGAGCAATTTTTTCCTTTTTAAAATTCATTTATTTAATTTTATTTAACAATTTTTGGTTTAATGACTTTATTGTTTTATAGCGGTTGTATTTTAACTCTTTATAGTCATCTTTGGATTGTAATCCACAATATCCCATGACGGAGCGTCCACGGCCCGATGGATGAACCTACTAACCTCTTCATATTTTGTATTTGTAAAATATAAAGATAATTAAAGAAAACTAAAAATTTGACAACATAATTTGAACTCTATTCTCGGTGTTTAAAAACTTAAAATCGTAACGACAATTTTTTAAATGTTCTTTTCTGCGTCATTTAAGCAAGAGTCTTCTTGATTCGCACATTTTTTGTTTGCTTTAGTTTAAAAGATCGTATCTGTAACCAACAAATGGGTGATATTTCTAAATTAATTATTTTATTTTTATTAACTATGTTAGTGATGTTATTGTCTTTATGGCGGTTGCATTTTGATCCTTAATGGCCTTTATCCTTTACGACATAATTATTGGTGTGAATATTATAGTAAAGGTTTAAACAATAATCTGGCCGTCGAACTCATCGCGGTGAATGTGTGACATTCGGAAGTCGGCACCTTTCGACAAGTAAGCAAAGTCGAACACTGATCGCATTATCAAGGTCTGTTAACAAGAAATCCGTTCATTTAGTTCCTAAGTGTTGAGCTACTTAAGAAAATTGAACCAATTTAGAACTATTACATACGTGTAGTTGAGTGAATAAACTGGCCAGATGGGAAAACGGAACTTCTATACTGCGTACGGTATTCAAAATAATTATATAATTCATTTAATTAATTATGATATCAATAAAAAATTGGTATATGCTTGTCCTTAAGTTGTCTTAAGGGTATCCATATCAATACTACGTGTTTATACCTAAATTCATGTTCTACGCATTTATATTCAATGAGGGGTCAAAAAGTTTAGCGAAAACTATATACCGTATGACATGCAAGAACATTTATTGTATATTGAATGAAATCTAAATAGTCCTACTAGCTTCGACTCGCGACTTCTTTCGCGTAGAATGGTTACTTTAGGCTAACACGTAGCGGAATCTCTCAAAAGGAAAAAGACCCGATTTTGAAACATTCTTCATTGGTGCTCTGCTCCTATTAATCTTACCGTGTTTATATATATAACTTATAGCTTCCCTCGATAAATGAAGTATATGACGCTGAAAGTATTTTTCAATTTGGACAAGTAATTCCTAAAATTGCCGCGTTCAACCAAACAAACCTACAGCTTTATACAATTAGTATAGATGCTACCTAATTTTTTTTATAACAAGCTGGTGTTCGCAATTTCACTCTCGTGAAAATGGGTTTACTACCTCTGGTAAATCTTAATCAATACTGCGAAGCACTAACGACAATACTCTGAAAGATCTTCTACGTAGCAGTACAAAATTAGTTAAAATCAGTTCAGTAATTTCGTAGAAGAGCGTGAACAAAAAACAAGCAATTCAATTTCATTACACACATGCATACATATCCATAGTCCACAGTCCATAGTCGTGGTGGCCTAGTGGTTTGACCAGTGGAATATTCTTTCGATGTCCGCAAGTTCGATGTCCGCAAGTTCGAACCCCGGTATGTACCAACGAATTTTTCGTAATTCGCGTACATTTATTAATTAAAAATGGTAACACTATTGGCTAAGGGTGAAAGAAAACATTGTGAGAAAAGCTAAACATGAGAAATGTTCTTATAGTACCACTGTATGTGGGAAAAATATGGAATTGTGGATTTATCAGAGTTTGAAATTGTCAATACGTCTTGGGTTGGCGTGGTGATTACACCCATACCTTCCTTCGGGAATAGGCCTATAGCCCTGCAGTGGCTCTTACAGGCTACTGATGATGACAACACATATCCAAAAAACTAAAAATAACACGATCGCATGTCTCAATAGGGAATGCGAGTAACAATAATAAAGCAACAAGATCCTTCAGAAAAATTACCAATTTTAGTAACCGCAACTACTTATCGCAATAAATAAGCGATCTTAGGAGTCCTTCTTCGTACAGTGTGATTCTTAGAAAGCCGGAATTATGTTAATACCTTTTAAATTTAGTTTAAAAAACCTTAGGTGGTAGAGCCACGCCGATGTTATTACTGGTTTCAGCATGAATGGATCGGTTCGCCCGGGGTAGTACCACCCGACTCAAAGAATACCAACCCAAAGTAATAGTGCTTGCATTGTTGCATTTCGTTCAGTCAGTGAGAGCGCCGGAGACGCACTTCCCCTCCCTCCGCCTCTCCCCCTTCCTCCATCTCCTCTCCACATTCCTCCCCAAATACAAGCTGCGAACGCAACGCACTTGCGACCCCCTGGTTTTTTTTTCTCGAACTAACTACGTTATTGACCTAGCAAGGTCTTAACAGCTTCACCGGACTACACGCGACTCCCCTGGTGTTGCTAGTGTCTATAGACAACGGTGATCACTTATCAGGTGACCCGACTGTTCGTTTGCCTCCTAAGATATAAAAAAAATCATTATGATAAATAGAATGTATATAGAAAATAAAAATAAGTGGATACTTACTATTACAACTTTTTAATTTGTTAAATATTTTGGTGCTGTCTCTACATATAAATCTAATAAATATAATCAACATACTTTTGCAAGGCCGATGTAATAATGCCTTCATAACTATGTAGCAGCGTTAATATTACAGTGCAAATAGACAACTAACTCCCAAGTGTTATGAAATATAAAATTGTCCGTAATCTAGATCTTTCTCGACAGTTTTATCTACTAACCTATGAAGAGATATAATATTTGTAGTACATAGAATGAACATATGATTTCCTAACAACCGCTAGGTCATTTCATAGGTGCAATTTACTAATAATACATGTATAAACGACTATATCTCACACAAAATACAGATAGGAGTAGTCGAGGTATGTATGCTTGGTACACATGTATGTTTCAACAACTCGTATAGGTATGAATATGTAGCTTAGCTTTGGTTAGCTCAGATAGGTCGCGAATTGCCGGGTGCCGCCGACTCTACATGGGAGTCGTGCGGGCGATGGCCGCCTACGGGGCACCGGTGTAGGCCAACGCTCTCGGTGCCGCCAACGTGCGCGCACTTCGTAGGGCGCAGCGCACGGTGGCGCTGAGGGCAATCCGGGCATACCGCACGGTGTCCTCTACGGCGACATTCACGCTCGCCGGCTCCCTGCACTGGGAGCTGGAGGCAGGAGTACTCGCCGCCGTGTACAAATTCACGGCCGCGAGGAAGCGCAGCGGGGAGCCTCCGGCCCCCAGGGAAATTGAGGAGAGGAGACGGCGTCGAGAGGTGGATCCAGGACCTAGCGGACGTGCGCTTCGGGACGTATACCGTGGACGCCGTCTACCCAGTCCTGAAGGACTGGATTGGGAGAAAGTGAGACTCCCTGACATTCCGACTGGTGCAGGTACTCACTGGGCATGGATGTTTTGGGTGGTACCTGCACCGAATCATTCGCAGGGAGTCGATCGGCGCCTGTGACGAGTGCAGCGCCGATGAAGACACCGCGCAACACACGCTGTCTGAGTGTGCTGCGCGGGAGGGACAGGGCCGCACTCTGACGGCGGCGGTAGGAAGTGATTTAACGCTGCCGAGTGTGATTTCGGTCATGCTCGGCAGCGAACAGGCGTGGCGAGCAATGGTCTCCTTCTGTGAGGAAGTCATCTCGCAGAAGGACGCGGCGGAGAGGGCTCGCGAAGAAGACCCTCTAAGTGGCCGTCTCTGCCAACGGAGGACCGGCAGGAGGAGGCGGCGCTTTACCCAACTCCTCCTGTCACCGTAGCCGGACCTGATGGGGATGGGTCGGGGGGAGGCATCTCCCCATTGCACAGGTCCAGCGGACGAGGGGAGGCAGCTGGTGTGTACCCAGTCTTTAGTCTTTTTTTCTGTACGCTTTCACCGGGCGGACCGTTGGGGCGGCTCTCCAAGGTAGATTAGCGAGAACGATCCCTTGCCGCCCCAACAATTACGGTCTGTTGGGACACCGTGGGGTTTTAGTCCGTGAGAGTCGGATATAACTCACCCTCTCGCCCGGGAGGGTGGGTATCCATAATGGATTTCCCCACGTTAAAAAAAAAGATAGGTCGCGAATTGCATGTATCAGGCAACATCCCAGGCCGAGAAGTGTCGACTTAAGGGAGCTAATTACCCAAATAAAATCGGCTGAGTGCCTTAAGTGCTCGCCCCCTTAGTAGTCCGGTGAAGCTGTTAAGATCTTAAGAGGTCAATAGCGTAGTCAGTTCGGAAAAAAAGATTGAGATATATTTTTAATGCTTTGGTATTTTCGGTTTATCAAATTTATTGGAGGTTCATAAATATCTTTACAGAAACGCCTTTTTTTGTTACGCGTTACATATTTGATTCCTTTTGATTCCATTAAAAATTAAAAACTGTATAAACGTTAAATGGCTCTCTTAAATAAAACACTATATGTAAATTCGGTTTTTAGTTCTAAGTGGATTATAGGTTACGATGTCCCTGCCATATCTGCCTATAATAAGCCCTAAGTAAAAATTGTTGAGCCGTCATGGGACGCCTGGTAGATGTGAAACATCGAAATTGTTTTGTATAAGTTATAAACCTAAAAGAACATATTACGATAGGAATCAGGAGGGAAAAGATAAAGCATTATAAATTTGTTCCATAAAATAATGACTATTCTATTACATAAATATTTATTTTTATTAAATACAATATTCAAAGAAATCACCGCTAATCGCGGATGCGGTGTGTTTGGCGGCATTTATCAAAGGGCGCTAGGTCGTTGATGCGTGCCGCGTAACACTAGTGGAACGAATATTAAAAAAAAAAACAATTTGGATCTTATGATTATACAGAGAGGGTTGCAAATGTTTTCGAATATTTCGATTATAGTGCAAAGTTTGAGTTTTTGTCGCCACGTCGCCTGACCCAAATCAGGTTTAGGGTGCGCCTATAGATGTTACACATCAAAAAAATTTAAACGTTATAAAATTGACTCAGCCTGCTTAATATTCTAAACGTTGACAAAATTAATTCAAAAACACCACAAAACCAGTTCACAATTATGGTACATGGAAATTGCGCAATAACATAAAACACTTTATGGCAGGTCGCACTAGTAACTATTTCACACATATCCTGCAGTAACTTCAAATATGAAGAACATATGTTTAACGTGTTTTGAAATAAAGTGCACACCTGGCTAACGTTATAAATATAATTTATATCAATTAATTTTATGACTTTATATTAAATAACACGATTTACAAATATGCAGCCAGTTGTAAAAGGAGTTTCAATTCGGCTTTTATTATGTGATGAGAACATATTTACGATGTATAAAATATATAACCATTTTTATAGGCGGTAGAGCCACGCTGAAGCTATTACTGGATTCAATATGAATGGGTCGGCTCGCTCGGAGTAGTACCACCCTCTCACAGAAAACCGACGTGAAGTAACAGTGCCTGCATTGTTGCGTTTCGTTCGGTCAGTGAGAACGCCGGAGGCCCATATCTCTTCACCTTCCCCGTATCCTCTTCCCCCCCACCCCCCATCCCCCCCACCCCCATTCCCCAACACATGCTGACAACGCACTTGACTGATATTTCAAGTGTCTATGGACGATGGTGATCACTTAACATCAAGTGACCCACCTGTTCGTTTGCTCCCTAATATATATACAAAAAACAAATAAAACTATATAATAACAGTATAAGAAACCCTGTACACTGACAAGAAATATTAAAACAATGAAACCTATATGGTGAAACCGTTACAGTAATTCTTTAATACAAAAGTAATTTATCTTCAAACAGGTGTCATATTCGAGACTACTTAATAGACAATTGGTATATATGTATATTACTACAAATGTCGGTAGAAATAAAAAACATGATTCAGTCTCGAAATGGCGTGTTTCATTGTGCGGTGCCTCCGGCCATATAAATTAAATATATTCCATTTGGCGACGAATTAGAGCCATAACGCGTGTTTGCAGATTAAATTCAGCAAAATACATAATGACAAGTGTGGATATAGTGTCAAACATGAGTATTATGAAGGAATTTCGACCAAACGTCGATAGGTGGTCGACATACGTCAGTAGGTTAAGAGCGTGGTTTGAACTAAATAATATCAAGCCAACTGAACAACCAAGGTACCTAGTGGCTTTCGTCGGAACAGAAGCATTAGATATCATCATCGATCTGTGCTACCCGGATAAGCCAGATACTATTGTATTCGATGATATTGTCGAGCTAGTGGAAAATCATTTAACGCCGAAACGTTCGGTAATTGCCGAGAGAATGCTGTTTAGATCCTGTAAACAAAATGAAGGTCAATCGATAACTGAATACTTAGTGCAGTTAAAAAAATTAAGTAAGTCCTGTAAATTTTCAAATAACCAAATTCTAAAGGAAAACCTACGAGATCAATTTGTTTTCGGCTTATTTAGTGAGCGTATTCGGGAAAAATTACTAATTGAAGATGATAAGCTTACATTTAACCGCGCCACAGAGTTAGCGTTGTCACTAGAAGCGGCCGTACGAGATTCGAAACCGGCGGCGGCTCTCCAGTCCAGCAGTATAGTCAACCCAGTGTTCGCAGTAGAATCGTCGAGAGATAAGCGTCAAAGATTTGTACCTAGTAACAGGTATCAAGCGCAATATGAGAGTCGTGAAGGAAATCGTAGCCAGTATAAAAGTGAGGGAACCGGAGTGCGCCGAGGTATGGCAAGAGGATCTACGAAATGTTACCGATGCAGCGGATATCATCGAGCAAGTCAGTGTTCATTCATCAATAAAAAGTGTTATATCTGTGGTCGTACAGGCCACATCGCGAAAGTTTGTCGTTCTCGGAAGCGAAACACTGTTAATCGCATGAGTGAACAGTCCAGTCAAGATACCGGCTCAACGATTTCAGAAGTTTCAGAAACGAGTAGTAGACGGATTTATCAAATAGGTGAGGAAGATAGCGATTCAAACAATGACCGTTGGACGGTAAATACTAAAATTAATAATAGTCAGTTAATCATGGAGGTTGATACCGGGGCGGCAGTAAGCGTCATTTCATATAAAACTTATTTAAAACTATTTTCAGATTTTAAGTTAACACCTTGTAAGTCTCATTTAATAATGTATGGGGGACAAAAAGAAAAACCGAGAGGTAGAATGTCATGTTGTGTTGAAATAAATGGTAAAATTGTGAAAGAGTTGTCACTAGTTGTTATTGATAATCCGTTCAGTTCGTCTTTATTTGGCCGTAATTGGATAAAGGCATTCGAAATAAGTTATCCGAAGTTACCAGGAGTACATAAAGTAAAATGTAATATTAATATGGTGAAACAGAAACAAAGTGCTCATATAGAATGTAATGAGGGTTTGAATAAAAAATTTGCTACAGGGGATAAAGTATTCATTAAAATCTTTAAAAATAATAAAAGTACATGGGAGAAGGGTATTATTATAAAGCGTATAGGCGGTTTGTCCTATTTAGTGGATTATGAAGGCGATATTTGTAAGAAATACGTTGATCAGATTCAATCTGACGAAATGTTTTTTTCTAAATAATAAAGAATTTTTATATCACAACATATCGAACCACCTTACATCGCCATCTATGTTATCATCGCAGCAACAGCGAGATTTTAGTAGAAAGTGTAATTAATAATCGGACGCTATTAACTATACAAAAACAATCATAAAATTCTGTGTCAAATACGTTGTGTGCGCCTTTAACAAATATTCATTCTAATAGATATCGTAAAGCAATTGTTAGATGCGAGCCTGAATACCCTTATACTAGTTTACCCTATAAATGTTAAGAAATTTCAATATCAATAAATTGTTTATTCTAGATATAACAATATGTCTATACTAGTAAAGTATAATATGGCAATGTGTACCTTTTATTGTGTTCATATTTTTACGATCTAAGAAAACTAATAGGTTTGTTTTGATTATTGTTCAACTATAACTATGAGGATGTATTTTTTTTGTCTTTTGTTTATAAATTTAAGTTAATTTTGGTTTTAGATATGTATTTTTTTTTATAACTTTGCTTGTAATTATTGTTTTGTAAATAGGGGGGGAAGAATGGTATATATGTATATTACTACAAATGTCGGTAGAAATAAAAAACATGATTCAGTCTCGAAATGGCGTGTTTCATTGTGCGGTGCCTCCGGCCATATAAATTAAATATATTCCAACAATAATCTAGATTTCGACGTTAGCTTAGACCTTATCAAACGTCTTACAAAATCAAAAACACTATTTCTAATTGAACAAACGAACGAGAAGAAATTGAATGTAGCAAGGCCATGTGTACGTTGAATGGTACTGTACAATTAAATTCATATTATGATGCAATAATATGTTCTTATTTGTCTATACTTTTCATTTGGTTAGCAAAAACTTAAATTACAACTGAAACGCTTAGCAGTTTTCATAATCATAATTATACATTTGCAACTCGACAAAGTGACTGTACCTTAGCAAATTATAAGTAAAAGATTGTTCAAGAATAAGACAAAACCATGGCCTACAAACCTACCGATCAGTCAGAACAAAGCCTCAGCTGACTACCTAGTCCCATATCTACGTAACAAAGGTTCAGTTACTGGTCCCGCTAAGAACTAACCTCAAAATCAATTAGGATAAGTTCACACTAAAACGTTCACACAACTTTGTCATTCCAATAACAAATTAACGTTTCCAAGTTCCTTTGTGGTGTGTAAAAACCACAAGCGTAGTTATCCTGCTACGTCTATTGGTCAGGATCCCGATAGATCTGGAGAAGAAAAGACGCTAGATGATAAAGTGTTTTCACACCTGAATTTATTGCGAACATTGGCAATACTTAGAGGTGATATCTCCACGCATGTGCATGCACACAGGCTTACATATGAAAGTGAAAAAGGTTTTATTTTTCCCTTATCGAACTGAAATAGTTTAGAAAAATTATCAGACACAAAATACATATAGGATTTGTCAAGGTATGTATGCTTCGTACACATATATCTTTTAATAACTCATATAAGTATGAATATGTAGCTTAACTTATGTTAACTCAGATAGGTCGCGAATTACATGTATCCGGCAATAGCCCATGCCGAGGTGTGCCGTGCACCCTTGAGTTAGTTGCCCAAATAAAATCGGCTGAGTGCCTTAAGCACTCGCCTTAGTAGTCCGGTGAAGCTGTTAAGGCTTTTAAAAGTCAATAGCGTAGTTAGGTCGAAATAAAAGGTGATACTGGCATATATGGAAGTAGCATAATACAAAATTTCTTCCTACGAATGAATTCATAAAAAAACTGCACATTATAGGTTACATTATACATCAATTAAATTCGACATTTAGTTAATATGTAGATAAGCTGATATTTTGCTCTAAAGAAACATGTTTTCATTATTTCCTCGTTCATTATTGTCGGGCGCAGTGTAATATATATAGATGTAATATTGTCTTCGACATTTTCTACACTTATACTGTCGTTCTATTTTTGCATACAGGGAACTAAGTTAGAGAACGCTAACAATAAATATTGTGGTATTTGAATTTCATTAGTATCTAAAACCTACAACTTTATTAAAACTAAAGGAAAATTTCCAAATATCATGAAACATTATATTTACGTAATATAAAACGAGCATATCTCCATTCCAAGTTTGTTATGATGAGAACTCTGCAAACATTGTCACAGGAAATTAAAACTAGAACAGGCAACAGGAAACAATAAGTCAAATTATCACGAAGCCGACCGCTCTATTTAGTTTCCGTTCAAAATAAAATCTTTATTGTACTTTCAAAAAATCTACCATTTCGTCAACAATAAAAGAACAAACAACTCGATTCCAGAAATACTAAAACTTCTTTACTTTTAAATGGTTATTAATAGATAAGCTGTTTATTGAGTGCTAACTGATATCCACCACGGCGTCTAGGTCCTTATTATCTGATCAATATACTTAGTCTATAGATGAAAAAATATGAGCCACTCTGCTTGTCCCATTTCTACAATACAAGAAAACACACACCGCTGTATGCGTAGTGTTTATAAAAATCTTAGTTTCTTAAAACCATAAAAACTTTTAATGTATACAATTATGCTATCGTGATTTTTGTATTGGATAAGATAGAATTTGGTTGAAAACTGTCTAGTAGTCTTGCGTGATGGCCGCACAATGACAGACTTCCACGATTTTATTTGTGACTAACCTCTCTCCGCGACGTCGTTCGCGTGGAACAGGTAGTTTGGGTTAACACTAACACGCAGCGCAAGCTCTCAAGAGGGAAAGAAGCGATTTTGAAAAATTCTTCATTGATGCTCTGCTTCTATTAATCTTAGCGTTATGATATATAGCTTATAACGTTCCTCGATAAATGAGCTATATAACACTGAAAGAATTTTTCAAATCGTACCAATAGTTCCTGAGATTACCCCCTACAACTTCACAAACTCAGAAAACTTTACCTCTTTATGATATTAGTATAGAAGATTAGCAAATTTAAAACTAATTGTATCTCTTGTCTCTCATATGCCATCTATATCTATTTGTACACATAGATAAAATTCAAGAGTATGTTTGTCATGTCAAAGACAGCTTGAAATATTTTAATTTAAGTCTGATTAATATTTTATATGACAAGTTTAAAGTTTTTGGTTATTCACGTGTAGTTAGTAGTCACTGAGATTGAAACATAAAATTTATATTAATAATCTTGTGAAGCAGTTAACTATATTATTTTAGGTTACACTAACGCATAGACAAAGAAACGTTGTTTTTTAGAACTTATTAGCCACTGTCCGCGACTTCGTTCGCATTCTCAATAGGAAAAAACATCCCGATTTTGAAACATTTTTCACCAGTGCTCCGCTCCTATTGGTCTTAGCGTGATGATATATAGCCTATAACCATTCTCAGTGAATGAGCTATATAACACTGAAAGAATTATTCAAATCGGACCAGTAGTTCCTGAGATTACCCCCTACAACGTCAAACATCACAACGTCACAAGTTCACAACATCACAAACTCACAAACTTTACCTATTTATAATATTAGTATAGATAAAGGATTTTATGATTCGATTTTCAGATATTAAAAAAAACGATATCTTTACTCTAATTTGATGACACAATTCATGCGATTTCACGTTCGTCGGTACCGCGGCACATAATAATCATAAAGTTTAAAGTCTTCATCAACCTAATTGCTTTAACGTTTATTTTGCGTGGCACGATTTAATTACAGTTTAATATCTTTATTGAGGAATTGAAGTGTATTTCAATTTATTGTGATTAAAATAACACTTAAATTCTAAACGTGATCTTTATTATAGCATTAATGTAACTTTATTTATTATTGAAGGCATTTAACAAAGTTCTTTCGTAACGTATTTTATATGTTCCGTGTTTTATTTAAGTCATATTAGATAATAGTTGTTACTAAGATTATAATTCAATTGTTTAAGTTTAACACATAAAAATACAGTCCTAAATGATCCCATTATAATCTTAGAACCATATAACAATTAACTTTAGCTTACGTAGAAAGTAACAAACATTTAATTTTAATACTAACCAGAATTCAGAAAACAATTGTAATGCTCAACTCTATAAGAATTTATGATGTGGAATATAAAATATTCTTATATATTTATTTAAGTGATATCGATTGTAGTGCAATTTCTTTTATCGCAATAATCTTAACAGATATAAACATGAATATGAATATGTTTGTTTGTTACACTGTCACGTTTTATATACGAGACAGGTCATTTTCAGATGTCATTTTATCATTCACATCTACATTAATCCATATTACTGCGAGTAAAAGCTACTAAGATATGATACCATTGAATACAAGAGAAGGTTTGTCATTATAATAATTTACCCAGTGTATTCCCTAGTTGAAGCCTAAAGACACACTTTTAGCTTCAAAAGAATAATCTGCGAATATAGCGGTTCGACATGAGTTCCCACTTACCATCCCATGTTTTATTGATGCGTCTCCGAAGATCTCACCATTAAATTTTCATAGGTTATCACCCCAACTCATGTATACGTTCAATAATTGCGTCACCATAGAGCCGTAATATGAAAGTTTTAATGTAGATTTCTTCAACACCGTTCAAATAGTTTTTAAATTAAAATCAAGTTTCAATAGAAAACCCTTTTTTGTAGCTAGACATACAATTTATAATGAACGTGGTATTTTATAGGCTATATTTGGTAGTATTCGTATTACGTTTTCACATTTAGGGATTTAAAAATAACTTCGCAGCACTAATGCTAACTAAACATAAAAGATTTAATGTTAAAGAGGCATAGGCTGTAATTTTTCAAATCATGCAATATTATATCCTAACAAATGATATCCTTCTAACAGTTAGATCTGACAACCTAAATCAAAGATTTCAAGCGAATTGAAACTAAAGCAAACATGAATAAATTATGCCATCTAGCGTTATTCAAGTGCAAGGGAGATAGAAAATAAGAGGTGGCAGCTGAGAGAGGAGGCCGTAGGGCGTTGGATGCGGGACCTGGCGGACGCGCGGTTTGAGCGGTATACTATGGACGCTGTCCGCCCGGTCCTGCGGGAGTGGATGGAGAATTGGACGAAGAGGGAATGGCGTTCAGATTGGTGCAGGTGCTAATCGGACATGGTTGTGTTAGGTGGTATCTGCACCAGATCGCTCGCAGGGAGCTGACTGCCGCATGCCACGAGTGAAGCACTGATGAGGAGACTGCACAGCAATGTGGTTTCGGCAATGCTCGGTAGCAAACAGGCGTGGCAAGCGATGTCTTCCTTCTGCAAGAAGATCATCTTGCGGAAGGAGGTAGTGGAAAGGGCCCGCGAGATAGATCCTCTAAGTGGCCCTCTCCACCAGCGGACAGGCGGGAGGAGGCAGCGAATTGCTCAACTTCTTCCGCCACCGTAGCTGGACTAGAGAGTATATAGGCTGGGAGGCCCATCTCCTCATTGCATAGGTCCAGCTGACGGGGGCAGGCAGCTGATGTGTACCTAGTCTGTCTCCCTATTAGGTAGGAGCCCGGCAGTCACGTTCCGCCGGGCGTACTGTTGGGGCGGCTATCCAAGGTGATTAGCGTAGGACGATCCCTTACCACCCCAACAATACGGTCTGTCGGTACATTTGGTACGTTAACGTTTCTATGATTCTAAAAACGAATTTACCAAGAGGTATGCATTCATTACGACAATGAAAATGACAGTGATGCAGATACTATAAGCAATAACGTTGAGGTAGTCATAAGGATTGCCAATAGAAATAAACACTCAAAAAAATGAATGAATTATTTAATTTTCATTATTTATAAATTGAATTTATTAACATTAGTCTGGTTTTCACATGTTTTAGCACTACGAGCAATAATTATATACGTTTCTATACAGTTCATTAATTCATCAAAGATTTTTTTTTTTTTTTT
>JACEII010000020.1:263293-379112 GCA_014332785.1 Antheraea mylitta
CTAAGGCGAGCGCTTAACGCACTCAGCCGATTCCATTATGGCAACCAGCTCAAGGGTGCACGGCACACCTCGGCTTGGCTGTTGCCTATTGCATGCAAAATCGCGACCTATCTTAGCTAACCTAGCTAACTATTCATATGTGTATGAGTTGTTGAAACGTACATGTGTACCAAGCATACACGCCTCAACAACTCATCCATATATTTATTATCGGAAAATTGAGAGTTTTTCAGTTCGATAAGGGAAAAAGTAAACCCTTCCACTTTCATGTGTAAGCGTGTAGGCGTGCACGTGTGTGGGGGTGATCGTGTAGTGTTGTAGCAGTGATGTATATTTGTGTGTCACCATATCGCACAAGCAACGCACTCAAGGGCTCCCTACCGAAGGATCGAACCTAGGCTTGAGCCGCTGCCGTGGGAGGCCTAATCGGGTGTGCGGGAGCGAAATTAACCCCCAGACCACGGCGGCGTGATCTGTGGTTACGCGGGCGTGGGCGTGAGCACTCTCTGTTTCGAGGGACAGGCTGGTACTGATCGTTCGCTGACGTGATTAAATCAGGTGGGTCGGTAAAAATGCATCGCGGACGTCTTTTATAACACGCAGCGTTAGGTACGGGTTCATAGTTTGCGGCGGATACCACTAAGGGCTGGGATGATTCGTGGCTTTTTCAAAATAGCTAATCGTAAGTGATTTTACGTACGCCCAGATAGAAGGGATCTCTAGCTCTCTATGGAGATCGACTCTCCGAATGTACCACGGAGCACCGGTCACTTTACGTAAAACACGATTTTGGAGAACCTGCAGCTTATGAAAGTTATCTTTGGACATATGCACAAAAACGGGGCAACTATATGTCATCATGGGACGGATAGACGTCTTATACAAATTGAGCTTGTGTCTGAGGGACATCTTACTCTTATGACAAAGCAACGGATGGAGGCGACCCAAGACCATAGCGGCTTTGTTTCGCACTCTGTCTATATGTGAATTGAACTTTAAATGTTTATCTAATGTAACACCAAGATATTTGGCCTCTTCGACCCAAGGGATATCGATTCCGTATAGCCTGATGGGCTCAAATTTATTTGCGCGTTTCGTGGAATCGAAGAGTATTACGGCACTCTTATCGGGATTAACTTCTATGCGCCATCGACGAAACCATTCACCGAGAGTATGAACGGCTTTTTCGATGCGCTTCCTAAGAAAGTCCAACCGCCAGCCGGAAGTGTAAATAACGGTATCGTCAGCGTAACAACCTATCTCGACCCCCCGAGACCGAGGTAGGTCACTGATGAACAGATTGAAGAGCGTGGGCGCGAGTATGGAGCCCTGTGGCACACCTGAGCGTATCGGGTGGGGCAGCGATAGTTCACCATCCACTCTGAAGCGGAATGTCCTATCAGTGAGATAATCGCGGATAATATGAATTAACCTATCGGGTACGCGAGATTTACATAATTTATGGATGAGCCCTCCGTGCCAGACCTTATCGAAGGCCTTGGCGATATCGAAGAAGACTGCAATTGTGCGTTTCGGTTTACGTTTCGGATCGGCGTTAAATTTAGAGAAAATGTACTCCGTGAGGCGGTGTACTTGATTCGTGCAAGAGTGTTCGGCGCGAAATCCGAACTGCTCAGGTGGTATTAATTTTAAATCTGTGATCGAGAACTGAAGACGGCTCAGAAGGAGCCGCTCGTAAAGTTTTCCTAAGGTATCTAACAGACTAATGGGGCGATAGCTAACGGGAAGCGTAGCTTTCTTGCCGGGCTTGAAATTCATCAAAGATATCGTTGGCTGCACAAGCGTAATACAAAATATCAATGTTAATATCAATATTAATGGCGCAATACGTCACAAGTATGTCGCCGCCATCAGTGACTGTTGGCGACGCGAAAATATCCTTTCAAAAATTATTACACGCATAAGATACAATCGAGTATAAATAATGTCTGGAACAAGTGCCATACGTCACGAGCACAACGAGGTCATCACTAGCACGAAACTGTCATTCCCCTAACAAATAAATTTTACCTAGAAAATCTCTCAACGCGGCTAAAGAAATGAAATACAAATTCCGTAGCCAACTTCTTACAAATGAACATTAGTTATGACAGCAAAGTTGACAGCTATTTCCTTTCTTGTAGCTCTCGCAGCCTAATATTGTTAAGCAACTATCTACGAAATCTACTGGGAGTGTTGCATAAGCAATGTTGAAGTAATCATATAACAATATGGAAGATTTTTGTGAAGTTACTTCAAAGTAAGTAAAAGGAAGTAAGCCTCATCCAGATTTTCTAAGGTCGATATGTCCAGAAAACAAAATTATTATTGCCCATCGGTTACATTTCGAGTTTTTTCGAATAAGTTTTGCCATCTCATTAAAAAAGTACGTCGTCTCATTGTGAAGGTAAATATTTTTTTTTATTTCTCGATCTGTAGATTAAAATAGAAACTAATGTTAGTTTGAAACGAGTAACTATTATAAGCTATTCTCAGTTAGAACTTTAAACAAAACTCTTCAGACTACTTCAAAGTAAACTTTATCCAGGTTCGCTAACGTCGACATATTATATCCAAAAAAAAAAAAACAAATTATTATTAGTTGCATTTCCAGACTTTAGACTTTAGACGTTAGACTTCATTTAATTATAAAAAACGTTACAAACTAGAAGTTATATATTTTTGATGGAATATGAATATATCTTCAAATAAATCAGAGAAAACCTTTCATTCTGCAACTTATGTAACCCTAAAAATTAAAGAGTAAAATTCCATGAATCTTGTGTTGTTTGACTCTATATTGTAAAATATTGCAAGCATTTTGTGTAACATAGCTTAATTATTGTATACGTGTTAAGTAGATAGAAAAAATAACACTGATGATGAATTCTGAGTTGTAACCAACCTTCAACAAAAGCTATAACAAGGGAGCTACCAATATGTAAAAATATTGGAGTCTTTAGACACGCTTTAACAATTACCCCCTAGTAAATGGCAGTAGTAATCTATATTTATAAAAGCACTAGCTGTTACCCGCGGCTCCACACGCGTTTTTTGAATGTATTAAATAGATTAAAAATTGTTATTAGATGTGTAAATAACAATAATACACTTTCAAAAATATTTGTAAGTATGACACGCACATCATCTATAGTAACAGGTAACATGTACATTATATATGTTAATACTAATAGTGTATTGAATGGGATGGGATTTATCATAAGCCACATAGCTGGAACTATAGACTACTATCTATGTATCACCCTCACTTAAAATAAAACAGCTAATAAGTTAGTTAATTGCCCGTAAAATTCCCGTTCAAATATTACTTGTAGTCCGTTGAAGCTGTTAAGACCTTGCTAGGTCCATAGCGTAGTCATTTCTAAGAAAAAAAAAACCGTTCAAATAGGTCCAGCCATTTCGGAGACTACCCGGAACAAATAAACAAAAAGACATATCGACAGAATTAAAAAAAAAGATGTTAACATTTCTAGCACCGCAGATATATGTATTCACCAAAAAGTATTTATTTCAATATTATATACACACACTTTATTCTTGTAATACATAATATATCAAACAACCAAAAATTCGGAACAAAAAAATTTACGAAATATTATATAGAAGATTTGGCGCTTATACCTTTACATTAACTTAGACATAAAAGAAAACTGAGTAAAGAATACATAAGAATTACCTATATTGACAACTTCATAATTGGCAGTATGGATTAATTCCTTCGCCTGTATTGATGGACGAATATTATTACTACTAACCTTTTAGAATAGCATCACAAAATAGACTATAAAAATGTTTGTGATAGCGATGTACTACGTATAATCAAAAATTAGAATTAAAAATAACGTAGAATAAACTTTTGAACAGGAAACCAAAATAAACCCTGGTATTATTTCCGATAGAATGTTATCATGTTACCATGGTAACGCAAAGATAATACTGACATGCAGGGGATGCTCTAAAAATAGCCCGATTTTTAGACATTCTTCATTAGTGCTCATCTCCTATAGGATTTAACGTGATGATATGTAGCCTATAGCCATCCTCGATAAATGAGCTATCTAACACTAGGAGAAACCTTCAAATTGGACCGGTAGTTCTTGAGATTAGCGCGTTCAACCAAACAAACAAACAAACAAACTCTTCAGCTTTAATATATTAGTACTAGCTGTTGCCCGCGGCTCCGCACGCGTTTTTTTTTTAATATATTAAATAAATGTAAAACTTTGATCACATATCTAGTGTAAATTACAATATTACTCTTTCAAAAATATTTGTAAGTGTCACACGCACATCATCTACTGTAACAGGTAACATGTTCTTGTACATTATATATGTGAATACGAATAGTGAATCGAATGGGAAGAGATTTATCATCAGCCACATAACTGGAACTTTAAACTGCTATATATGACCCTTAGTGCCCACTTACACTATATAAGAAAGTAATGAAAATATTAAGCTATACATTTTCGAACAATATGTGTTAAATATTTTATTATATAGATATAATATGTCCATAGTGTCGATATAATTAAGTTATTATCATACCTTGCTATAATTTAAATCACATATAAACATATGACTTTCAATTACAACAGCGATACCCTTGGTGTTACAGTTGTTCATAGGCGACGTTAACCACTTACCATCAAGTGGGCCGTCAGCCTGTTTGCTGCCTTTTGGTATAAAAAAATCTTCGAGTCCAGCTTACGGCACACGTGCATGTTTACAGTGAACAACATATTTTTGATTAATTTCACATGGACGAAGGCACAGATAACAGCTTATCACTACATAGTGTAAGAAAAAGTCCTGTTCCACGTCTGTCTATATGTCTGTTCGCGATAAGATCAAAAACTACAGAACGCATCTTCATGCTGTTTTCACCAATATATAAAATGATTATTGGGCAAGGTATAGGTATAGTTTGTCTTATTATCAGGGCGGGCAACGTCTGCTGAACCCGCTAGCTTAAAATAAAACAGCTAATTAGTTACTTATTTGTCCGTAAAATTCCCGTTCAAATATCACTTGTAGTCCGGTGAAGCTATTAAAACCTTGCTAGATCAATAGCGTAGTCATTTCTAAGAAAAAAAAACCGTTCAAATAGGTCCAGCCGTTTCGGAGATTACCCGTAACAAATAAAAAAAAACAGACATATCCACAGAATTAAAAAAAATGTTGATATTTGTAGCATCACGGATATTTTTAATATAAAATACACTCACTTTACTTTTATTATACGTAATATATCACAAATCAAAAATTGGGTACAAAACTAACGTAGAATAAAGTTTTTGAGGAGTTTTTGGCGGGATTTTAGTCTGTCATGTAGTGGATTTTATATTTTATTCATAATCTTGTCTTACTTATCTGTATATTGTGTTAAATTGGTAGAGTTTTATGTAATATGGTTCGTTTATTGTGCATAAATGAAATGAAAGATAAATAATACCGCGAAGCATGAATTCTGTTGTCTTGAAAATTAAGAAGATAAAAATTTACGAAATATTACATAGAGGATTTGGCGCTTATACCTTTACATTATCTTGGATATAGAAAAAAAACTACCTATATTAACTACTTCAGAATTGGCAGTATGGATTAATTCCTTTGACTATCTTATTGGATGAATATTATTACTACTAAACTTTTTGAATAGCGACACAAAATAAACTTTAAAAATGTTTGCGATATAAACGTACCACGTATAATTAAAAATTGGAAACAAAAATAACGTAGAATTAACTGTTTTAATAGGAACACAAAATAAACCATGAAAATATTTGCGAGAGATTGTTATCGCGTTACCATGGCAACGCATATAGTGCTGACATTAACACGCATCGAAAGCTTCCAAAATAGCCCGATTTTGAGACATTCTTCATTAGTGCTCAGCTCCTATCGGTTTAAACGTTATGATTGTAGCCTATAGCCATCCTCGATAAATGAACTATCTAACACTAAAAGAAACTTTCAAATCAGATCTGTAGTTCTTGAGATTATCGCGTTCAACCAAACAAACAAACAAACAAACTCTTTAGCTTTATATATTAGTATAGATTAGTATTAGTATATTAGTATAGATAACTAACTGACTGACGAAATAACGCACAGACTCTTTGCGTTGAGTGTTGAGAAAAGATTTTTGGAAATTTAAGTCCTAAGGTGGTGGCAAGTTCGTATGAAAATTCAGCATTTTTCCGTTAGCCGGTTAGTTTATAAATTATTTATAATATATATATATATAAATATAAAATAGTGAGTAGAAAGTAATTAGTGCGTATGGATTCATGGGAAATTGCTCGTCTATACTAATATTATAAAGAGGTAAGGTTTGTGACGTTGTAGGGGGTAATCAAAAGAATTACTGGTCAGATTAAAAAAAACTTTCAGCATTATATAGCTCATTTATTGAGGAAGGTTATAGATTATATATTATCATGCTAAGATCAATAGGAGCGGAGCATCAATGAATAATGTTTCAAAATCGGTGTTTATTTTCCTTTTGCGAGCTACCGCTGCGTGTTATCGTTAGCTCAAATGACTACTCCACGCGGACAAAGTCGCGTACATAGGCTAGCGTTTAATAAATATGATTCATTTCAAAATTAGGAAAAAGTTGAAAATCAAACACACAGTTGACACAGATGACTATTTTTAGAAGAAAACGTAGCTTTTTTGAAATGTCACAATATTTACCTTTTTTTTAATCAATGGTTGACCGACTTTAGTATAATTATATAAATTATATTGTCCTCCGTATGTGTTATGTATACGAAAGGTAAATCTGGGTTTAAGACCGGTTCACTGGTTTGAATGCTACAATGCAATGTGATGCACGACTTATTAAATCTCCAAAATATATTACACCACTGTATAAAAAGCTTGTGAAAACGCTAAAAGGTTGCCATTCCATAGTGCAAAGCTGAAAGGGCAACATCCAAAAAATGTCGCAAAAGGTAAACGAAGTTACATATAATTTCAATAAAAAAAGTCTGTTCTACTTGTCATTTGTAGCAACGTTGATTAAGAAATAGTTGTACAGGATACAAGCAATTAAACGAAATGTTGTTTATGATAGTTAATATTCACTTATTCTAGTTATTTTATATTACACTTTTACTGTTTCTAGGGTTCACTTTATTATTTATTGTCTATATGATTGATACATATTATATTTTAGGTCATTATCCTGTCATGCTTTTTGGCGCTGACCAGAGGTGGCATTATTGGAACGGACGTCAATCCTGTAACATCTGCTTCATATACTTCGAGCTCCACACCGGCAATAACAACCACTGAAAGCCTTAAATTAAGTAAAGTTCTCGAACTACCTCTTGACTATACAAGAATATATCCTCCATCACCGTTATATGAATCGGACGTGACAAGTGAAGAAAACAAATTAAAGACAGCTGATGGAACAGAAAGTGCACTCACAGACGTCAAAAAAATCAAATCACGTACCATAAAGGATGAAGATTTCATACACAGTAATCTTCCAATAGTTTATTCTAAAGCTATACACCAAGAGCCCGCATTTTACCAGCCACAGAATGCGTACAGTATTCCGATACCATTTACTCATGAAGTTCCAACTCCTTTACTAACTAAATTTGCGTATCCCATACCGAATAACATCAACTTAAACAATATTATCAATACATCTTTGGGTAATATTAAAGTTATACCTAACACAATTTCAAAGACTTCATCGCTAGATTCTAAAAGCTTTGCATCTGAATTACCCTATTATTCACGATCGTCGATTGGAAATTTGGAATCTGTAAAACCATATTTAGATGCTCCTCTTGTATCTCATATGAGTTTCAATGGTTTGGGAGTCTCCTATGGGTGGTAAACACTGATAATTTTGAATGGTATGCGCAATTGACTAGAATATAATTAAATTAGATTTTAAGTTGGACTATTTTGACACAACTTGCTTAAATAATTACTATCTTAATAAATTATTTATGTTAATGTAATTATCCATGAATTATTTAAAATATTGTTATCACCCTAATGCTTACATTTAGTATTAGCCCTTGCCCGTGACTTCGTCCGCGTTGTAATAGTTACTACTCTGCGCTAACGTTAACATGCAGCAGAAGCTCTCGAAAAGAAAAAAACATCCCGATTTCGAATAATTTTTCATCTGTGCTCCGCTCCTATTTACCTTAGCGTGATGATATAGAGCCTATAACCATTCTCGACAAATGAGTTATATAACACTGAAAGTATTATTCAAATCGGACCAGTAGTTCCATAGATTACCCCCCTACAACGTCACAATTCACAACGTCACAAACTCACAAACTTTAACTGTATATAATATTAGTATAGATATTATATTATTATTATTATATTATTAATTATTATTAATAGTTCCTGAGATTACTACCCCTTACAACGTCACAAACCCACAAACACACAAACTTTACCTCTTTATAATATTAGTGTAGATTATAGTATATATTAGTTTAAACCATTATGTTTTATTCGCAGTAATAAATAGCGAATTCAAGTCATTTCCACTGTCGATAAGAAACAGAATAATGATCAGTTTACATTTTTGGTTCGTTTTTGTTAAACAGTCTTGATAATTTGATGATATCTGTTTCCTCATTTTGCTAACTTATCACTAAAATCTTATTGACATTTAGCAATTATTTGTTAACGTATTTCAGTCACATTATAACATTATTATTCTACATATGTTGTAGCATTTTGTATAGAGGTGATATACAGTGCATTAAATTAATTACACACGTTAATAAAAAAGCCAGTTCCTTTTATGTCCTAAGATAACTGAATAGAGCCGCGTGTCTTATATTAAGTATCTCAAGGGCAGTATCATTTATTTTAAAACTTACTCAAGCTGCTCGTATGGTGATACTTGACAAAGTCAAAGAATGAGACACATACATAGCCATAGACGATCAACAACAATTCCGCTAGTACTTTCGAACAGGATTATGTTTATTTTAGAGTAAATCGAATGTAAATCCGCGTGTATGTATATTTACACATGACTCCGTATTCATTTTTATACAGTAACTATTTTTGATTCGTTATGTTATTTTATTAGAGTTTTTATATTCAAAGAGTATTTATTACATACTAAAGGTTACTATTCAAACTAATATTATGATTTCATTGTTTGATTACGTTTTTACGTTCTCATCCGTTACTAGTGAACCAATTATTATAAAATTTTGCATACATTCATGCACTACCAAGACTCCAGAAAAGGATATAGGACACCTTTCGTCCAGATTTTTTTTTCGACTGATTAATATGATCTAAATATTCACAAGCGAAGCCTCAAGCAAAAGGTGGTATTGTATAAAAAACTGGTTACGATTATTAAACGCTTCATTAGACCCTTTTATAGGCTTTTAATTTTGGAATTTCCCGTGTACTAAATTGAATTTCAATAGATTAAGATTAAATATTTTTTATATTTCTAAAAGCAGTATTGATAATAGAGGAATGATATAATCTGGCCATATACACAATTTCTTAAAAATTGGTAAAGTCCTTAGAGTTAATTTCAAGTTATATTATATGAGTAAATAATCTTTATTAGAGCTATAAAGGTTACATAACTTTTTTATTGAAGCACGACAAAGTGACTGCACTATGCTTGGTGGTAAGCATAGTACAATCCAAAAACATCGGCAACCACCGAGAGACAGATTATCCATCGCCGGTCGCCGCTGTCATGCCGGCCACAATGAGGAAAGTCACCCGGTACTAGATATGCACAGGCTGATCCCGAAACGCGACGCGCCGAAATGAGTCACTATGACGGATTTTTTCACCATATTCATGGTGGTTGCGACCCAGTCGGGCTGTAAAACCCTACCATCCCGCTATCGCCATTATCTCGTTCGTTAATCAGCAGGGTGCACCACGTGCAGGTGAGGATGGCTTGGGTGTCTCAAGTCTTAAGATGTTACTCGACACCCCTTACACCCCAAATAACTAGAAACTAGAAATATATGTAACTAAAAATTTATGAATGTAAATAATTTTTGAATACTTGGTTATAAAGACAATCTTTTAAGAGTTTGTTAATAGAAGTTAGAAAATCTTTATAAATATTAAATCTATTTTGATTTATTGATTAATTTATTATTATGATCCACGTTCATTAGATACATAGGTCTAATCTTAAAACGTTTGATACTCAAAAATAGAAATACTGTGACAAATAGAAATAAAATATGGATACAATTATCACATCAAAAAGTTCAGATAATGCTTTCATAATGCCAAGATAAAACAACATTGCCTCTGGGAACATCGCCAGATCAATTGTCGACTTACTCCTTTTGTTGAGTTGTAAATGTTTGATATTTTATTGTAGAACATAATATAACTTACAAGAGTTACTAAAGTAGCTCCGTTTGTGGCGACCAGTTGCTTGCACGAATGACCTGTCCACATGTGTTGCAAAACATGTTAGAGACAGTATACAAGGACTGTTCGTGAAACTAGATCACTTTATTATATTATACGCTATAGCATAATATTGTTATTGTTTACTCAATAAACAACAGCTGTGTAAAACTTCTAAATTATGTTACTGACGTTTTGTTTTCCCGTTATAAAAGTATTAAAGTTACCAACTTTGATAGTATTTAAACTCATGTTGTTCCTTTTTGTTATTTTCATGTTATGGCATTAGTTTGTATTTAACATGTAAAATCTTCTTGTACATATACATATAATATAGTAAGTACACAGTTATATAAGCACGAAAATTGAACGTGTTAGATTATTAAAATGAAAATGCAAAATTATACACTAAGAATAAGAATAATGTCAGTATCCTTCGTGTTGACATACCAAGTGACGTTCAGTTTGATGTTCATTTAGAAGGCAAAGCTCAATTGACGACAAAAAATTTAGGTGTTCTTAACAGGGGGCGGTGGAAGCAGGACCTGGCGGACGCGTGTTACGGGCGTTACACTATTAACACCGTCCGTCCGGTCCTGCTGGAATGGATAAGTAGGAAGTGGGGCTCCCTGTCGTTTCGACTGGAGCAGGTACTTACCGCACACGGTTGTTTCGAGTGATATCTGCACCAGATCACTCGCAGGGAGCCGACCGCAACATGTCACGAGTGTGGCGCTGATGAGGCTCTCACCACCGTAGCCGGACCTGAGGGGATGGACCGAGGGCTCCATCACCTCATTGCATAGGTCCAGCTGACGAAGGGAAGCAGCTGGTGTGTACCCAGTCTGACTCTCTATTAGGTAGGAGTCCAACGGTTACCTTCCGCCAGGTAGACCGTTGAGGCGGCTATCCAAGGTGAGCCAGTACGATCCCTTGCCGACTCAACAAATACGGTCTGTACACAGTGAGACTTTAGTTCTTGCGAGTAGGACATAACTCACTCTTTCCTCCGCAAGGATTGGGGGTATCATATCCCGTATCCAAAAGGGATTTCCTCGCATTAATAAAAAAAGGTGCCGTTATCAGAGCAGGACGGTATTTTACACTGGATTTCTGCATTCAACTATATAAGTCACAAATCCGCCCACACATGGAATACTATTCACATATGTGGGTTAGCACCTCAATGTCATCCATTTCGTTTTGACCAAATACAACGTTGAATCGACAACTGGTCGCTTTCCTTAGGGATTGACACTTTAATGCTTCGTAGGGACGTTACGTCACTTTGTGCCCTTTACAAATTTACCGCGGAGGGCGTTTCGAAAAGCTATTCGGATTAATACCTGCCATTGAGTCTCATCAGCGAAAGCTTGCCAGAAATCGAAATTGTATCCATTGCACGTATATAGATTATTTGGTATGAAAAGAAAAACACTAAAGTTGAAAATCTGTCATCAAGCATGTGTTTAATTTGTTACTATCTTGGGCCACGTTTGATGAGATTGTACTAACATTGCAGAACCAACAAAGTCTAAAAAAGCACGCGTTACGTACGGAATACGTCTGCGGTATATGAATTATGGATTTTCAATTAAACATCTTAATCTATTCTCGTAAGATACTAATAGCAGAGATCGCCCTTAAAGTGCTACATGATTCGAACTTACACAACACGGGCTTGGCAAGCTACTATGATATGTGTGTGTTTATATGGTGATGTTTTATATTGTAAGCGTTGACCGATGAAAATGGTACATATTTGGAATAACAACAGTATTGATTTAATAACGCTCGGTAAGAGTTAACAAAAATACCCTGTATTATCTTTGAAGGGGGAAAGACTGAGTATCTGGATGTAATTCACCCTTTTTTATATATGTTTTTAAATCAGCCCACGAAACTTAAGTACATTTGTAGAAACAAGTTTGACACTCCCACATTTAATTAGAGATAGAAACCACCCTTAACCATTTATTTTAACAATAGAATTCATTTATATGATATAAAAAATAAGTTTTTTTTTTATACAAGTTTGAGTAAGAACAATGTGTACTGGAAAGTCATTAACTCGGATAAAACATTTCTATAATGACTATCATTTTTACTAAGAACAATCTATCACTGAAGCAAGAGAAGATCTTTTTAATCCATGAGATATACGTATTTCAAAAATACACCGTTCTTTGCATATTTATAAATAGAAATAATTTAGTGTGGTTTGTATAATATTCTTTACTTACTATTTAGCGTTAAAAAAATATTCTTTGAACCCTTAAACAACTCATTGAAACAATTTTAATTTCTATAACCGCGTGGAAATGAAGCATTAATTAATTTCTTGTTTCAGTAGCAAAAAATATTTCCAGTCTATAATTCAAGTACGCTTCTTTTACGCTTTCGATTTTTATATAATATTCAGGATTGGTTGATAATTAAATATGTATTTACCAACAGATTAATATTAAATATTACACAAGATATAGCAATTAACGAATCGGAAATAATAATCATAAAATGACTTTATTACAAACTTACATACTCGTGATTTATATTAACCGGAAATTTCAAAAACATGAATGGGTTCGACAAATATAAAGTAACAGATGCGAGATTTATATTCTACACTAACTTTTCCTCGCAATTTCGTTTACATGAAAGTAGATCTGAAAAGTATGTCCTTCTCCGTAGCCGTGATAACGTGTATGCTACATTTCATGGCCATCGGTTGTTTAGTTAAGGTGTTTACCACATTTCCGGCTCATGTTTAATGACGCTCTGATCTACAGTAGTAGAGCCACGCTGAGGCTATTACTGGTGTCAGCATGAATGGGTCGGCTTGTTTGGGGTAATACCACCCTCCAAAAGAAAACCGACGTGAAGTAACAGTGCTTGCATTGTCTCGTTTTGTTCGGTCAATGTGAGCGCCGGAGGCCCACATTCCTTTCTACCCTTCTCCCTACCCGCAAACACAGGCTGGCAACGCACTTGCAACTACCCTGGTATTGCTAGAGTGTATGGACGGTGGTTATCACTTAACATCAGGTGACCTGCATGTTCAGTTGCCTCCTATGGCATAAAAAAAGTATAAGATGGTAAACACGGTAAAGCTAGAGGGAGTTGACTCTCAAGTGAATCTACCAGAACATATAAACAGGTGCTTAGCGATAGATCTTCAACTTGTGGTTGGTTGCTACCCAAGTGGATTTAGGAAAAGCCCTACCACCATGCTACGGTTTTATCACGATCTTTTCTTACATGTAAAGCTCTCAGTTGCTAACTTTTAAACCTATGTCCATCGAAGCGTATCCAAACACTCCATCAACTAAGCCATCATTGCTTCAATTCTTATGGTCCGAAGAAAGCTTTGAGTTGTCATTTATACAAAACGTATTCTTTATTAATGATTCCTGCAGATCTTTCTCATCAAAGTCCGTTCGATCAAGTATTGAGTATTTTGCATTTATTTAACTATCACCAGCACATTACAAAATTTTATAGCTCCATTCTACAAATTGATCTACATACGAATACTCACTAATATTACAAATTCAAATGTCTGTTTGTTACATTTTCATGTTTTAACTACTGAGCCGATCATACAATTTTGAAGACATGTAACTGAAAATACAAAATAGGATATAGTGTATCTATTATACATAAGTATACTCTTTCAGAGATGCAGATCAAATCTTCTTTAACGCCAGCAGATCCGCAAGCAAAAGCTAGTATAAGGTATGTTCTAAAACTATACCTAAAAGCGTTCACAATTACAACAAATACTTTTTACAACATTGATACTATCAGTTTATATATAGTCTATGTAAATGTTAAAGATTATTATAATTCAATTTCTTAGTCCAATTTCGCAGTCGGTAGTGGATAATATGTATATTTACGCGTCACTAATCTAATGACTGCTTGATACATTCACATTATTAAAATGATTAGCATCAATGGAAGCTTGACACAAAACAACGTTATGCAATCGTTTCCAATCTTGTGAAAAGGTTTCATAAATAAATACGCATGTAGAAAATATCTTACTTTGATGGAAATATTAGCAGATATTAGCCCCTGCTCGCGACTTCGTCCACGTGGTAATAGTTACTCTGGGATAACACGCAGCTGAAGCTCTCAAAAATAAAAAATAAACATCTTGATTTTGAAACATTTTTCATCTGTGCTCCGCTCCTATCAGCTTTAGCGTGATCATATATAGCCTATACCCATTTTCGATGAATGAGCTATATAACACTGATATATTTAATATACACTGATATATTTAATAATTATTGAAATCGGACCAGTAGTTCCTGAGATTACACCTTACAACGTCACAACGTTACAAACTATTATGGCCTGTATCGCCACGCTAACAATAACGTCTACCCTCGCCTATAGATGATTCACATCAAAAATACAAAACATGTAACATCAATAATTAACAACACAACTATTTTTTATTATTCTTTATTGTACACCATTACACATAAACACTATATTTCAAATGGGCTGTAGTTACCCGCGTCCACAGATGGTACTAAAGAGTAACAGATTATTGCCCGCTGCACTGTTCCACATAAATTGAACCTCGCAGTGACAAATACAGTAATCAATCAATGGACGATAATAATAGATTGATACTGTATTTAGTCATTCGATTAAATAAACTTCAAATTATATAGTTAGCACAAACAGCAACCTTATTATTAATAGCAATCTTTCAAACAACCTTTGGATGAATACGTATCAAAGAGAAGAAACGGGGAATATGAATGTACAAAAACTGATAAATCACACTGTAAACATTGTTTTAAAAGTCCAATTTGTGTGTTGTGTCGTCTCTTAGAATTAGTAACAAGCTCGACGTAATATGCCTAAGTATATGTCGTATATAACGTTATCAAGTATGTGATTTTGTACGTATTACTATTTATCAGGAGCAGAATTATAGTAATTTTTTGTTTTCAATCAGTTCTTAATACGTATACAAAATTGCAAATTACTTGGATGAATGGAAGAGGATGATAATAAAATGGAAATAATTAATTTATTCAAATATAAAGGTCGAGCTAATGCACATTGATAGGAGATCGTCGAATTAATATAAGCTACAAGACGGTTAGTATAAAATCCCTTTTTAAACGAATTAAAAATGAATATTTTCTAAATTTGGTTGTATTTTTCTTTAACGGTTGTTGTCTCGTTGCCTCATTTAATAACCGATTTCAAAAATTCTATTTCTATTACAATTGATAATATTTTTAAGGGTGTCTCATTTTAAGTATATTAACATTGGACGTTGGATTTCGAAGATCCACAAGGAAACCCCTTACAATCGAAATGCATAATGAAAATAAATGTAAATTAAAAATATAGAATAGAAAATATATAATACTGACTAAGATATTATTGGGTTTTCGATAATGAAAGACTTGGTATCTACCTAACTATGATCAAAGAAGTTCTGTTGAGCTTTTTTGTTTCTATTTTTTGAAGTGCGGTCTTTTCTGTTATAAAATAATTAATTATCTTCAAAGGGTTAATCGATTTCTGTTTATTGGATGAAGTATCTAATTGTGAATTGTGTCAATTTTTTGCTAAGGAGATGACACCAAAATGTCATAGTATATTTATGAACTTTCAAGGTGGTTACTTAAAATAAATTGAGGCCTTGTGCTTTAAAATAAATTCAAAATTAAACAGGTATTTTAAAAGTAAACACATTAAATGTATTGAACTAATGTTGATCTACTTTGCGACAGGGTTTCAACGATTATGTACTAACGAGATTATGTGCATACGAGCGAGGTGCGCCGGCGCACGGGGGTATCGGGTCCACTATAAAAGTCCTTGTGTCCACTTAAACCGTATCACTTGCCGTAGTGAATTTTATACAACAAAATGGCAGCTAAGGTATTAATTAACAAGTGTATACAGTTGATAAATTAAGTGTTCAAATAATCAGTTTAAAGAGATTAATAAATATATCCTTTTAACTTTGTATTAAGAAGCGGGCATATCCTTAAGCGCTTTTTAAGAAAAACTTAGTGTTTTTTTGTAAATAATATAATTTTATAAATGTATATTTATTAAAGTTACGAAGCAGGTTTTCATACTAAGTAGGCTGAATTCATTTAAATTTAATTTATTTAATATTTCCAAATTTAGTTATGAATAATTTACCCTTAAAGATATTTATCTTAAGAAACAAATACCATCTGCATCGGACACTGACATTTTACAGATTTAATGTTTGCATATACCTGTATTCATATTCTAAATATACTAACCTTATTGTGTATTTAAATATGTAACTATTATGCTGTGGCGTCTTACAACATCCAAACAAGTTGTCTGCGCAGTCTATAGGCCGCTAACAGCTTTGAAAAGATATGCAAACCTGTATATTGTATCAATTAAAAATATCTTTTAGTTACATATAACTGTCATCTTATCAACTTTTTTAATAAAGTGGTTATTATATTATTTCAGTTGGTAGTACTTCTCTGTGCGTTGGCAAGCGCCCGCGCTGGTGGACTCTACGGAGCGTCATATGCCGCCCCAATTGCTTCATACGCGGCCGCACCCATTTACAAAAGCTACGCCGCTCCCGCTTATGCGTCGTACGCCGCGCCCGCATACTCAACGTACACCGCTGCACCAGTGATCAAGAGCTACGCTGCACCAGCTATCTCGACCTATGCAGCACCAGCTATTTCAGCTTATAGCGCCCCGGCTATTTCAACATACGCTGCACCGGCTATTTCAACGTACGCCGCACCGGCCATTTCAACTTACGCCGCTCCGGCAATTTCTACGTACAGCGCACCTTCAGTAGCATACTCAGCACCCATTGTAAAGGCTGTAGCACCCGCCGTGTCTTCAGTGTCGTCTTACTCAACACAGACGGCTCACGCTGCGCCTCTGGTTGCTAAAACCATTGCCCCGGTTGCGACTTACGCTGCTGCCCCCGTTGCAACTTACGCAGCACACGCAGCTCCTCTTGCGACATACACCGCACATGCCGCTCCCGTTGCGACTTACGCGACTGCTGCTCCCTACACCGCATACGCTGCTCATGCTGCCCCCCTAGCGACTTATGCGGCTGCTCCCGTTCTGAAGTCAGCGCTCACCTACTCTGCAGCGCCCGCTGTATCTCACGTATCATACAGTGGACTTTCGTCTAACTACGGCTGGTGATCACCTTACCGACTGTAAAAATCTAGTTGTTATATTTTTATATGATGCGATTAAAAATTGAAAATTAATATTTTTTTCATTTGAAATTTATTAGTATCTATATTTTTTATGATCATAACAAAACTAAAACAGTTAATGACATATTTATGAGAGTCAAAATATATGCTCATATGATAAGTTCAGTTATCTTTATCTATCTTTATACACGCGACAATATAAGTTGCATGAATGCCACCAATACTCGTGCCCATTATATAAATAGTAATCACAATTTATGTATCCTACAAAACTAGCCGTCCTTATCTATGCCAATCGTAGTACCTACACATGTAGTTGATATTTACGAATTTCATTACGATATCTGAGCATTTAAGCGAAAATATATTAGAAGTGTTATCTCACACATTTCTCAATAGAAATTGATCAACCAATTTTTATTTGAGGAAATTACAAAATCTCATGGCAGATCAACTATTAGCAAACTTAAATTATCAGAAAAAATAATATAACAGTGAATGAAAGAAAATACCAATATACCACTGTAGTCCGGTGAAGTTGTTAAGACCTTTCTAGGTCAATAGCGTAGTCATTTCGAGAAAAAAAAAAAACCAATATCACACTTTCACCCAGATCCCTTACTTTGTCGAATCTCAGAGTTAAAAATATATAATTGTTATTAAAAATAGACCCGTGGTAAGTTGATGCTTAATATGCACGCATATAAATTTAAATACGGTTTTATAACCTTGCGTGTTACCAGTTAAAAAGGAATACCCAGCAAGAGCGTCAGGAGATTAATAAGGACGTCCTATTATATTGACAAAGCAAACGTTAAAGGAATATGGTATTTTGGCAACACAAAACTTAGACCATTGAAAGTCTTGTATAAAACGGTTGAAAGTCAATCTCAAAATTGGATACAATGTTAAACCTTTGAATATGCCTGTGACTCGTGACAGACAGATTAAAACTATTTTAAAGTGCAAGCAGAAGTCAAGTTAAAATAGCATATAGATTTAATACTAAATTACTAATAAGATATAGCATAGAATTAATCATCATCCAATAATAGATAGATCATCCAGAATTCTACGTCAATTTAGTAATAAAAATATCTTCTGTTCATATATATAATAAGAATGTAAGTTTAACATCTTTGCGCTTTTCATGCATTTAAAAATAAATCATTCCAAATAATTTAGAATAACTTATGAAATACATTTCACTCATTTTTAGAAATGTATGTCTGTGTGTATTTTCGTTATGAACACATGACATCACTAAGAACATACAAAATCACCAATTATATCTTCGAGTAACATTTAATTTTTGTGTCATTAAAATCGGTTCTCTCTAATAAAAGATATTGTAATTTGAATGACGGGTTAAACATGAGCGACGAGTAGGTAATTAATCGCATTTAAGTTGCATCCAACACCAAGGTTTTATAAAATGTAATATATATAAATAATACAATATTACACTCAATAAGAGAAATTTTTTTCAAATTATATTTTCATACAAAAAACAATAAATATTAATACAAAAAAAGTTCAACAGGTAATTAATATGTATTTGTGAAAATAGATGGCGCTCAACAGTAACGTAATTTTCCGAATCACAATGTCAAAACGATTTATTTGCTGAAAGAATTTGCCTCTGGTGTTTTATACTTTTTGCTGGAAATTTTGTTAATTTGTCCCTACTGTCTATTTATCCTCGTTCCAATGCGTTTGTCGAATAGTATTAATGTGATTGAAGTGTGTACATTAAATCTGATTATTTAATATGATATCCCTTAGATAATTTTGAAGTCTTAACTCTAGTATTATAATTGTTTGTGAATTGCATCTACCTAATTTTATAAGCTGAAAGAAAATTTGTTTGTATAGGTAAAATATGATTTTATCAGCTTCGATTGTTACGCAGAAGTAATTTTAAAGAAACGATCCCATCTTTAAAACTCAACCTTGTATTTCTAATTTTCGCATTAATTAGAAATATCCTTAAATTAAAACCCTTAACCAAAATGATTACGTTTGCTGGTAAACTTTCGCCTCTAAGTAGTATATTATGACTCAATTATAAAAACTTTTTAACAAAAAATTAAACCGCCGAAAAAACTGAAAAGCAAAAAATAATAAACCTTTTACTTTATTAATCTTAATGACTAAGTTCTTGAAGTAATGTAAGTATACCTAAATGATTTTTAGTCGGCGCCAAACAATGCAATAGTACATATATCTCCTGCCAAAAAAAAGTACCATTAAACGCGCCTAAAGTTTTCATTTCAATAAAATGTCATAGAATAATTGCATAATATCATATTGAGAAAATATTACGCACACATCTATGCATATAATAAAAATGACTGGTTCGGTATGAATGTATAAACGCCTCTGATAACAAAAAAGCAATTTTTAAATGTTTTGTCTGTCTGTCTGTTTGTTCCGGGTAATCTCCGAAATGACTGAACCGATTTTGATGAAAATTTCACTTGCAGAAAGCTTAAATTACAGCGGGAGACTTAAGCTACCCTAACTTAAACTAAGTCTTAACCGAGACTTCGTTTGCAATGCTATCTCCAAAACAGATGGACCGATTTTCACAAAATTTTTACCAACAGATAGCAGGTATCATAAATAATAATTAAGTGTATTTTAATTTAGACTAGCTGTTAACCGTGGCTTTGCCTGCAGTACTATCTCTAAAACAGTTAGACCGATCTTCCAGAAACTTTTATTGACAGATAGCTGACTTTATAAAAAGTAATTCAAGTAATTTTAGTTTATACTAGTTGTTAACTGTGGCTTCGCCCGTAGTACTATCTTCAAAACGGTTAAATAGACTTTCACGGAAATTTCACTGGTAGACAGCGAACCTAATAAAAAATAATTGAGGTTATTCTATTTTAGACTAGTTGTCACCTACGACTTTGTCTATATGAAATTTAGCAAGATTTCAATACTCAATCTTCTTACTCAATCTTTATTTCTAATTATTATTATCATTATTAAGTAGATAACTGCCAGCTTATTGTTTACAATTCGACATTATAATTATTAGTAACTTTGAAGATAGAAGGGGTCTTCCTAATAAGATCTTAGACCATAGACGTATTACGTAAAAAGTTCCATGATACAATTTCTAGCAGAAAAGACAAGCACTAATTTTTTATATAGTCACAAAATCGTAATTATAAGGACAATGTATATTAAATGTTTTTTTTTTTATAGAAGCACGACAAAGTGACTGCACTAAGCCTGATGTTAAGCATAGTACAATCCAAAAACATCGGCAACCACCGAGAGACAGATTATCAATCGCCGGTCGCCGCTGTCATGCCGGCCATAATGACGAAAGTCGCCCGGTACTGGATATGCACAGGCTGATCCCGAAACGCGACGCGCAGAAGCGAGTCACTATGACGGGCTTTTTCGCCATATGCATGGTGGTTGCGACCCAGTCGGGCTGTAAAACCCTACCACCCCGCTCTCGCCATTGCCTCGTTCGTTGATCAGCAGGGTGCACCACGTGCAGGTGAGGTTGGCTTGGGTGTTTCAAGTCTTAAGATGTTATTTGACACCCCTTACACCCCCTAGATGTGATGTAAATCTAAATTTTTATAATAATATTTTAAGTTATTGTTCCATTACACAGTGTAAGTGAGCATTGAAGTAGTTATATGGTGGGTTAAAATTTCAAATATGTTGCTGATGGTAAGCCTCATTAGGCACGCTGTTAGTATTTATATATATATTGTATACATTACATGTTACTGTAAGTGGCGTGCGTGTCATACTTAAATTGTTTTTAAAGAGCATTTCTATAACTGTACATATTCTCACAATTTTATAATTATTTACCCGATTAGGCCTCCAACGGCAGCGGCTCAAGCCTAGGTTCGATCCCTTGGTAGGGAGCCCTTGAGTGCGTTGCTTGCGCAATACGGTGACACACAAATATACATCACCGCTACAACACTACACGATCACCCCCACACACGTGCACGCCTACACGCTTACACATGAAAGTGGAAGGGTTTACTTTTTCCCTTATCGAACTGAAAAACTCAATTTTCCGATAATAAATATATGGACGAGTTGTTGAGGCGTGTATGCTTGGTACACATATACGTTTCAACAACTCATACATATATGAATAGTTAGCTAGGTTAGCTAAAATAGGTCGCGATTTTGCATGCAAGGGGCAACATCCAAGCCGAGGTGTGCCGTACACCCTTGAGCTGGTTGCCAAAATAAAACCGGCTGAGTGCCTTAAGCGCTCGCCTTAGTAGTCCGGTGAAGCTGGAAATAGCGTAGTGATATCGAAAAAAAAAATATGATTATTTTATACAATTAAAAAAACGCGTGCGGAGCTGCGAGTATAGCTAGTTTTTTATAAAATTTAACTTTTATTTTAATTACCTATCATTACCACCTAAATTCGTATTTGTTGTAACAAAGTACATAATTAGGGCTTTTAAAATCAACAGTTCATAACGTACTACTTACAAGGAGATAACAATCATTTTATAATCATCATTGTCTTATAACAAGGCCGGTTATCTGTGTTGAAAGTATGGGAACACTGAGCCTTGACTTTCGTCACGCAATATTGTATGTGACAAACGTGCCCGTTGAAGTATTTGTGATGCCGAAACAGCAAGCAACTTCTGCGGTACCTCCCACATCTAATCTTAACATCGAATACAATGTATGATATACCTTATAAAAATACCACTATAGTTAGTACCATATACAAATCTTTAATTATATATTTGTCTTTTGAGTTATATATACTAGTATATACTAATATTATAAAGAGGTAAAGTTTGTGACGTTGTAGGGGATAACCCCAGGAAGTACTGGTCCGATTTGAAAAATTATTTCAGTGTTACATAGCTCATTTATGGAGGACGGTTATAGACTATATCATCACGCTAAGACCAGCGGGAGTGGATCACCAATGAATAATGTTTAAAAATGTTTTTCTTTTCTTCTTGAGAACTTCTGCTGCGTGTTAGTGTTAGCCCAAAGTATTTATTCCACGCAAACAAAATTGCGGGCAGAGACTAGTATAAAATAAAATTAAAGTATCTTCTGTTTAGAGGCGTCATTTCATGGTTCAGGCACACTAAGGTCAGTAACAGTTTTCTAGATGATAGTGTTAGGTTTTATAACAAAGTCTCAGAAAACATTACCGATTCACTGGATAGTGTGATCAAGCACCATATCAAAACGAGTTATAATGACTAAAGAAATTATATTATAGGCTGGATTAATATTTGAAAGATGGTGATACAGAACGACGGTGGCATTGATAAGGATGTGAGGAATAGGATAAACGCAGGATGGATGAAATGCCGAAATGTGTCTGAGGTAGCTTGTGACCCACGAATGCCTTTGAAACTCAAGGGTAAAGTTTATAAAACTATGATAAGACCGGTCATGCTGTATACATCCGAGTGTCGGGCTACGAAAGAGACGGATGAGAGAAAATTACATGTGGCAGAGATGCGAATGTTAAGGTGGATGTGTCTTGTGACTAGAATGGATATGATTAAGAATGAGTATATCAGAGGAAGTTTGAAAGTAGCACCAGTAACAGAGAAGCTGAGGAGTAATAGGTTAGCATGGTATGGGCATGTCATGAGGAGAGATGAAAACCATATAACTAGAAAAATGTTAAGTATGTTGGTGGATGGATATACGAGTAGAGGAAGACCGAAAAAGGTTTGGATGGATTGTGTGAAAAATGATATGTGCGTAAAAGCTGTGAATACTGAGATGGCATTTGATAGGAGAGAGTGGAAAAAGAAAACATGTTGTGCCGACCCTACTTAAGTGTGATAAGGGTAACGATGATGATGATGATGATATTTGGAAATGACGCCTTTGTGTATAAATCCACCATAACCTTGGTGGAATCTTCTCGATGACTAAGTTGTTTTTCTGAACCAGTGATATTTTTTCATTATCTTTGACATTCATAACCATCTCTACAGGGCATAAATTGAGTAAAGTATATTTGAATTTGATCTTGAGGACTTTTCTGGCAAATAGAGAACTCTTTATAGCATTAACTAGTCCTCATTACGTTTTCCTCTAAGCACAAATAATTATTAACAGAATTACAAATATATAAATCACGTATTTACTAACTATTTGCACATGCAAGAAGCCGCAGGTAGCTTGCTGTTAAAACAATAAAGCCTCATCGATACATATAATAAGAACGTAAATCTAACATGGCTGTACTTTTTCAATTTACAGGAAAAAAAATTACAGGTGTCTAGGAATAAGTAAGTTTCAATCAGTTTTAGAAATGTCTGTCTGTCTGTTTGTAAGACCACGTATTACTTCTAACGTACTAAGTTCACAGTAAAACCTGAGCAAGAAAATCATAAAGCATATCTTCAGGAGTAACTAACTTTTCGTTTAATTAAATTCAGTTCACTCTAATAAAAGTTGTAGTTTTAATGACGATGTGGCGTAAGTACGAGAGAAAAGTAGATAAGACTTGATACAGTCAGATAACTTTATTAATCACTATTTTTGACATAAACTTCCACGCGGATGAAGTCGCTGGTACAGGTAGTCAATTATAAACAGTAACATTAAGCAACATTGAAAGTTTACATTAAAAGATTCATTCATTTCAAAGCAAACAACCAGAAGCTATGGAATCGTTAAAATAAATAATGAAATCACGTATTCAAAAAAACAGTAATATTTTATTTCAGATAAATAAATACATTTTGTTATATTAATATTAAAGGCGTGGTATATACGCTCGTAATCGTTTATTCCCACATAAAAGTTCACTTATTACGAAAATCACAGGTCACACGCAGCAGTAAACTGACACGAGCTGTTTATTGCAAAAATCTCGTTCACATATCTTAATGTAATTTATGGTTTTGTCACGGTTGTATATATTTTTTATTGTAGCACGGCAAAATGACTGTACTATGCCTGATGGTAAACACAGTGCAATCCAAAAATAATAGCGACCACCGATTGACACAATATCCATCGCCGGTCGCCAAATTCATGCCGGCCTGCAAAAAGCAGGATATGCACAGGTTGATCCTGAAACGCGACCCGCAGAAGCGAATCACTATTACGGGCTTTTTCGCCATATACATGGTGGTTGCCATCCAGTCAGGCTGTAAAACCCTACCACCCCGCTTTCGCCATTGCCTCGTTCGTTATTCAGCATGGTGCACCACGTGCAGGTGAGGTTGACTTGGGTGTTTCAAATCTTATGATGTTATTTGACACCCCTTACACCCCAAAAATCTGTATGATTATTATAAAGGTCCTTTTACATTTATAGTAAAAGCTATTATACGGTGACGTCTGGAAATGACGTCTCTCTCTGCTTGTAAAAGTATGTTATGCTGTTTTGTATGATGAAAAAATAAACCAGATAGAGTTTTTTGCCGGTTCTTCTCGATGACTGGGTCATTTTCTGAACCGGTGGTAGTTTTGACGTTCATAAGTGCCTTTGCAGGGCCTAAATTCAATAAAGATTTTTATTTTTTATTTTCAGTAGGCTAGCTTTTGCCCGCGCCATCGCTCGCGTTAATTAAGATTGTATCTATGTTCCTTCTTCCTGTTGGCCTAGGTTGAAATGTAACCTATGTTTTTTGCACAATTTCATGATGATATGTTAAGTACTTAACCCGACAAAGCGTAACAAACAAAAAAACTCACATTTGTATTTATAATATTAGTTAGGGTTTTGTCATAGTATAGTACGGTCGCGTAGGCATAGGTACGTCTGTGATGTTATATGCATTAATATATACTTATAAATAATTAGTATGTAGTCTGAAACGTCTTAACTGATTTTCGTGAAAATTTTATAAGAAGTTTTTTTCTTATATCATGTAGGAGGTAAACGAACATGCGGGTCACCTGTTGTTAAGCGATCATCGCCATTCATAGACACTAGCAACCGCAGAGGAGTCGCAAGTGCGTTGCCAGCCTGTAATTGGGGGAATGGAGAGAAAGGGAGAGGAGAGGGGGGTGGAGATGGGTCTAAGGCGCTCTCACTGACCGAACGAAACGCAACAATGCAAGCACTGTTACTTCACGTCGGTTTTTTGTGAGAGGGTGGTGCAACTTCAGACGAACCGATCCATTCATGCTGAAACCAATAACAGCTTCAGCGTGGCTCTACCACCTACTATAATAGATTTTCAGACAGTAAATACTATTATTTAAACTATATATTATAGCGCTTTTCTCTAAGGCTTAAACGGTAATCGTAATTACTTAAAAGTTGAAAAAACATTACAGGCTTAAAAACAAAATAATGATGAAACCAGAATAAAACAATCAGTTTAAATTAATCCAGATAGAACTTTTTTTTAAATTGCACGAGAACCAGTATCCTGATAGCACTATAAAAATGAATAAGAATAAAGCCAATATCACTTAGAGGTAATATAGATTTTTTTAAATAAAATAATAATTCTTGCAAACAAACAAACCGTACCTTTTTATAATTAGTATAAATATTACAATTATAAGGTAAAGGGCCGCTTATAACAAAAACGCAAAATGTAAGTCGAAATGTCTGGTCTATGCCTTTGTTTTAACTCATATTTTCATCAAATGTAATTTAAAAAAAAAACATATCATAGGTAAATAGTATTCTTTATAAAAAAAAATTCTGATTCCGAGTACACATAATATTCAACATTCCAAGATACAACATTTTGCGCTTCCCTTTCTTTGAACGGTAGAATACGTTTAACTTTGCCAGTAAATTAATTAATTTATAAATAGATTAACTGATTGTAAACTATCATAATTCTTCAAACTAATTGCACATTTTGGTTTAGTAGTGATTTTTAAAAGATTATCATCTTTACTAGTTATTTCTTAGTTTCCAATGTTTGTTAACTTGTTTAGGATGAACAAATTGAATTAGAACCACTTCTTTTAAATCTTAGTAGTTCTAGTAACATAGAAACGACGACAATAAACGACTATGAAATTATAAACGAAATGACGAATTTCAAAATGGACTCGACACACATCGAAAGTTTTTTGCGCATTTCTATATAAGCTTGCTTTTAAAAGTATTGTTTAAACATTAATTTGTAAATGTATTCATTTCAAGGTCGTATAAGTATATTTACGTTAACTATAAATATTGAGGTAATTATAATAAAAACTTAAAATAAAATCTCATGAAATTAACAATATCATAATTATACAAATTGTATTTTGTTTTGATGCATGCTATGTTTGTAAAATTTATACTATACTGCGTCACGTTAAAGCGCTAGTGGTAATAAAAATATAATAGCTAAATTTACGGTAGTGCCAACTTTTTTAGTCATTTTTGTTCTAAACAATTGCTCAACATTCAACAGAACAAGCTATAAATCGTATTCTGTCTATTTAATTAAATGTTAAGTTTCTGGGAGTAAATTTCGCTCCCGCATACCAAATTACGCCCCCCTCGGCAGCGGCACAAGCGTATGTCCGTTCCCTCGGCGTGCAGCCCTTGAGTGCACTGCTAGCGCGATACAGTGACACAAAATCTTACACCACTGCAATAACATTACACATATTACCTCCACACCCGTGCACGCATACACGCTTACACATGAAACTGGAAGGGTTTTGTTTTTACCCTTATCGAACTGAAATCGTTTAGAAAATTATCCGATACGAAATATATATATATATATATATAAGAGTTGTTGAGGTATGTATGCTTGGTACACATATATGTTCCAACAACTAATATATGTATGAATAGTTACTTTGGTTAGATCAGATAGGTCACGAATTGCACTTATCAGGCAACAGCCCAATTCGAGGTGTGCCGTGCGCCCTTGAGCTAGTTGTCAAATAAAATCGGTTGAGTGCCCTAAGCACTCGCATTAGTAGTCCGATGAAGCTGTTAAGATCTTGAAGAAAAAAAAGTTAACGTCACAACTTGTTCCGAGTGCAACTAAAACTTAAATCTAGGTAAAGAATTCAGAGACGAAGTTCTAATCATTCCATGGATTCAACATGCGTGTGCTGTGTTCATTGTATTGCAGATTGCAGGACAAGAAGCTAAATACCGTGCTTGTGATTTCCAATCAAGGAATTGCTATAAAATTCCAGTATTTGCACTCCTCACAATGCCTTACACATTTGATTAGAACCTTACAAGATCGATTCGTATTTTCTCCAATAATCAGAAAGATATTTTAGTATGTTTATATAATGATTTTGCTAATTGTATTTTATGATATTTAAATTATTAAAAAAATCAAAGAAAATCAGTTTAGTGACTCTTGAGTTACAGCACACTGATGAGCACACTGACAGAGAAACGATGCCTTTTATATATGTGTACGGAAAAGGAATGGATTATCTTTTTAATGAATTCTTTGATAATATTTTAACCTTCAGTATAATTAATTAGTATTTCACAGTGTATTCATTAACAAAGCATTCAATACCTATTTTAATAACAATATATATAATTTTTTTTTATTTTATATGTATTATTTTGGGGTTCTGTAATAAATTATAATAATACCTCTTCTATAATAATTTAATAATGTCGTAGATCTAAGCCTACAATTACAATAAGTTCATTTTTTATACAGGCAAGCAACGCACTTGCAACTCCCCTGGTGTTGCTAATGTCTATAGGCGGTGATAATCACTTAACATCAGGTGACCCACATATTCGTTTGCCACCTTTGATATAAAAGAAAAACTCATATTTTTATATTCAAAGTATATTACATAAATGAAATAAAGAAGTCATTCTCACAAACAAACTGTCCCTACACATTATTTTTTATAATGGATGAGACGTCACAGATAAACCCGAATAATATCGTACATGTCTATTTACAATGCGTTTATATGGAAGAGTTGTTTCATAGAACGATATCAGTAGCAACACGAGTACTAATATTCCTGTAAATCCAATCTATATGGTGAAACATGCCTAATAAATTAAATAGTGAGAGGGACTTTCAAAAAGGTTATTTTAATTTAATTTACTGCTCTCATTATCTCGATTGTCGCTATAGACAATTAATGCAATGGAAGCACATTCTCAAAAGTTCCTTCATAATCGATTAAACAGAAAGATTACATAATATATTAACTAATAAATATGAATAATAACAATTAATTTCTAATTGGTTTACTGTGACATAAAAATATGTATCACCAGTATATTGGTTAATGAATTATTTAGGGAAAATAATATAAGTATTATGTATTGTAATGCATAATAATTGTTTAAAATTAATTCCTATCAATATTAAGAAAAGTTTGTGAGAATTGCATGAAGTTTGTTATTTTTTACGCAAAGTTCTTGAAATTGATTTTGATAAAACTTTACATTAATGTAGCTTACACACCAGGGTAACACATACGGCATAATTTGTAGGATGTTATTTAGTTTGGCAAAAATAGTACCATCCCAGAATTACCTTGTTGTACGCTGTCTAAATCGTCAAAGTTACACGAAAAAAAATATGACGTCAACAAGGACAGAAATACAAACCCAGATGAAGGTCTTTATATGCCATAGGAGCCAAACAAACAGGTAGGTCACCTGATGTTAAGTGTTCACCACCGTCCATAGACACCAGCAAAACCAGAGGGGTCGCAAGTGCGTTGCTAGCCTGTGTTGGTTGGAAGAGACAGAAAGGGAAGGATGTGGGCCTCCGGCGCTCTCACCAACGAAATGCAACAATGCAAGCACTGTTACTTCACGTCGGTTTTCTGTGTATCGGGTGGTACTACCCCGGACGAGTCGACCCATTAATGCTGAAGCCAGTTATAGCATCAGCGTGGCTCTACCACCTATAGCAGTGGGCCGCTGTTACAAATAAATAAAATAATGGATTTACAATTTTGCAGTAGTTTAGCCTAAAATGTAATTAATACTGACAAATGACTAACAAGTCGATTACTTCCCAATACAGCCTATTTGGTCATGAACAACCGCGGGGCATATTATAATAACATATGTCTATACTTGCGAAATAATATATACAAATAATTTTTCGTCGTGACTTGCTAACAAACTGGCCGGTTGACTCGGGTCAATACACTTGGATATAAATAATTGATTATTTCTCAGACTTCTATGTAAACATTACTTATTTTCTTTATGTAGATTTATTTGAGGAACAGTATAGTTGGAAATTGAAAATCTTTAATTAAATACAAAATGAATTTCCAGGATGATACAAGCGTGAAGAGACCCAACTATAATAACAGCACGACGCTATGATGACCATTTTGACGTTAGACCGCTGCGCTGATTAAATTTCGTGTAAATTAATAACTACGTTTAAATGAGCATATTGCTTTTATTTATTGTTAACAATAGATTTAGAACAGATATGTAATATATATAACTATATATCTAGCTAATTACTACTATATCCAACTATACAGTATAGTCCCGCGAACAAATCTTGTCACGTGGTTACTTTCTGAAAAATGGTGTTGTTTGACAGAATGCTTAATCTTTAATTAATATTATACAGCTGGAGGATTTGTTTTTTAGTTTGGTTAAACGCACTAATCTCAGGAACTACTGATTTGATTTGAAAAATCCTTTCAGTATTTGACCGCTCTCCCCTTATCGAGGAAAGCTATTATCATCACGCTAAGACCAATACGAGCGGAGCACCAATAATAAATGTTTCAAAATCGTTTCTTTTTTTTAAGAGCTTCCTTTGCGTGTTATTGTTAGCCTAAAGTAATTATTTCACGCAAGGGTAGTCGCAGGCAGAAGCTAGTACAATATAATTATGAGTGTACTTATTTACAGTAGAATTCGATACTTGTATTTTCCAAAATTTGAAGTAATGTAATAGGTATACCACCTCCAGTAAACATGTATCAATGCATAATGCAATAAAAAGTAGCAATTGATTGTACTTTTTTTCGAAAATAAGTCGACATTTCACGTTACTATGATATTTTTCAAAACGGCCATTATAGCTTGTCGGTATTATAGTGAAAATATTCTTCTTTTCGTGAGAATAAACAAGCTTAATTAGTTCCTATTCGTTCTTTAAAACGGCTAGTAATGTATAATCCTATATTTTGAATGCATGACTCACAGGTTGAACATACATAATCTAATTATCCTTTAATTTTTCATCTAATCCACAGCAAAGAAATAAGTGTGCAGTGTCATTTAAACTTATTATATATGATTTTAAACATTTTTCACTAGTGTTACTTTAACTTACTAGATAGTAGCAGTAATACCCAGGCTTTCTAGTACTCTTAGTGACCTAAGGATTCGTGGCTATAATTCTCAAAAAAGATGGATTTATGTGTGATAAACGTAATTTATATTTGAAACTATTTCACTATACTGGATTATATACGTAGCAATTAATGTAACTCTATATAAATTGTTCACGTGCACAAAGAACCATGCTATAAAATACATCAAAGTTGAAACTGTCATATAATACAGATATATAATCACCACAGTAATGCACAGTTTTAATCTATATTCTATAGTAATAGTTATTTATTTTATATCCTGTCTTAGCAACAATTTAAGAAAGCATACATTATGTAAATAGCAAATTAATTTTCAAAACCGTTTGATCCTTAACACGCCTTCTACTTATCTAGTTTTCGGCTTAAGGGATACTTTTTTTAACGATATAATATTTGTAGAAATTAAGCACAACTATACCAAAAAAACGGATTCTCTCCAACAAACAAAGAACTAATAAAACATTATCTGATACATCGACAAATCAATTTTACGCCGCGCAACCAATAAATACTAGATAAAATACAATAATTATTTTTACATAGTAGTAATTATCAAAAGCTAACTATAGTATATGGTACCTTACATATTTTAATTAAGGAAACAAATCAAATCTCAAATCCATAGAACTCAAAATGTAACACGCTCCCAATCACTTCCTACAATTCAACTGCGTCGTTCAATGGAAGGCGAAACAATATTACCTTCAATATTTTAACTATATAAAAAAAATATATATTAATTTTATAACAGACCTTTGAACAACATTTGTGTTACAATTATGCACCAATTTACTAAAACCTCTAGGTATGACAATGACGAGGTCGCTTTGTTTCCGAAATTCCGTCGAGTATATAAACTGTAATTCTTACAACAAGAAGCATTCAACACATCTAACTCAAACAATACACATCAAAATGATCGCTAAGGTAAGCTGATATTTACTGTAATTGTGAATTTTAATAGAGATTTACTTAAGCTTACAAAAAAAACTGACTTAACCTTTGTTACTGATAAGTTAACATTTCGAAGTCAGAAAGATGATTCAAGCTCAATATATAATATTTAGTTAAATTTAGGTCAAGAAAGGTGCAAGTACTTACTATCAAATTTCCCACTTTAAATATATTCGCGTTGTGAACAATAGCCAATACTCAAAATTATATTGTTAATTACTGAGCAAATAGAACTAAAAACTGTGCTGGATTATTTATAACACACTGTAAAGAGATGTGTATTTCACAGACTTTACTTTGTATATATTTGTTCTTCTTCTTCTTCTTTTACCGTGTGTTAGCAATACGCAATTCCGCCAATGTCTTAAATTTTGTTATTCATAAATCAAAATAGAAAATATGTCAAATACCTCTAACGCGAATGACAATCACATTACTTAAGCGTGTGATTTTCTCACAATTAACCCTTTTCAATGATTCTTTACCGCGTGTAATTAAATCCAAGTTTTATGTACATCTTTAATTTATAAAAACAAAACATACGAGTACTTTATGTTACTTATACCGCATTTTCCGTCTCAATAATATTTTAGAAATGTGTCTAGTTTGAACATTTAGCAGTTGCTGTGGAGTTCCACACCTTTTGTATCTGCATATAAACCACATTTATATATGTATAATGTATATTCAATCTCAATCATGTCAAAACTACTGAAGGTATCAGCGTAGGGTTATAACCATTCGTTGCGGAATTTTTCGTAAATGGTGCCCGGCTTCTTACAAATAATCCAATTGACCCTTTGCCACTTTTTTAATAATATTTCTATTTAACACCCAGCAAAGTGGGCGGGTATTAGATAGTATATTGTTTAATAAAAAAATCACGCTCTGTCTATCATTATATCCGAAAGAGATATAAAAAACTTATTTGCAACGTGTATAGAATCGTTATAATTAGAATTATTATTTTGTACTTAAGTAGTGTTATTTCGCATTGTTTTCAAAGCTCTTCAATACTATGTTTATTAGGTAATACATATCTCGGTGTCAACCTGTAAGACTCTTTTTTTTGAACTCACTACGCTATTGATCCAGTAAGGTCTTAACAGCTTCGCCAGACTACAAAGTAAGTGACTCACTATAAAGCCATAGGTCCCTTCCCAAAGGAAGGTATGGGCATAGTCACCACGCCAGCCCACGAAGTGTTGGCGACTTCAAACACTAAGAAATCCACAATTCTATGTTTTCCATATACGAGTACAGTAGTACTACAATAACATTTCTCAAGTTCAGTATTCCTCACTACTCCCTTCACCGTCAATCGAAAGTATTACTGATTTAAAATAGTAAATGTACGGAAATTCCGAAGAATTGGTACATGTATGATATTCCTCCGCTCAAACCACAGGTTATTTAAATTAAAATAATATTTTACATCATCTAATGTTTTTTCCAGCTCGTAGCTATCGTCTGCTTGATTGGTGTAGCTCAGGCTGGTTACCTCCACGGTAGCGGCTTGGGATACTCTTCCGGATACGGCTACGGCTCTTACGGCCATGGCGGTTACAGTGGTTATGGCAGTTACGGACTTGCTCCTGCCTATGCGACTTACTCGGCGCCTATCGTGAAAGCAATCGCTCCAGTAGTCTCGTATGCACCTGCCGTGTCTTCAGTGTCTCGCTATGACGTCCACTCGGCCCCCCTCGTCAAATCCTATGTCGCCCCTGTTGCGTCCTACTCTTATTCTCCTTCTCTTTCTTACGGCAATTATGGTTACGGACACAGCGGTTACGGTTACGGACATGGAGGTTACGGTTACGGACACGGAGGTTACGGATACGGCAGCTACGGTGGAAAATATCTGTGGTAAACAACTCTTGGCTTTGAAAGCAATGTAGATTTTTTTCAAATCATTCCAAAAAAATCGTCGTACGAATTGTGTTGATTTAATATTTATACAGCAATATATATGTATTTTACAGTAAAAGCTATGAATGTGATAATTATGCTAATAAATTACAATATTTGTTGTGAAATATAATTAATAAATCATTTAGTGTGTATTTTTTATGACTAATCTAAAAACTCATAACAGTTTCGGTGAAACAATAACAAAATTTGTGGAAATGTTAATCGGATTTCATTTTTAATCTGGTGAGTAAAGTGACGATCCCAAAATATAACAAATACAAAGTCATATTTAAACAAACGTATCACATATTCTTGTCGTAATTTGATCAAGATGTTTAATACCATTGTGAAATTTCATACATACGCGATTAAAAAGCAGTAAATAATTATGTAAATTCTTTTAGTAATCCATTATTACTAAATTTCTAAAAACTCACTAAAAAGTTTTTAAAATATATAAATAATTTCAGTAACCAGAATGTAACACTCATGCAATAGTTTGTAGTAATAAATTAATATGTAACTTTGTTCGTATCATGAGCAGTGCATTAAAAATTGCTACTCGTTTATTTGCTGCATACATTTCTTTATATTTTCTCGTGATATTTTTAAATTATCTATTCGGCGGCTCTAAAAGTATTGAAGATGAAATCTAATACGTTTAAATGAAGTCATTTCTTTGTTCGCAGTAACTTTCATTACTCATAAATTGTTTACGAACGAAACGAAAAATATTACGTAGCAAAAATAAACCGATATTTTTACTTTTTTTTTTTAATTTATTTTTGGCAATCAATCTTTCCGATTATTACTGCCATTGTCACGTAGTCAATAATATCACAAACTTCGTGTGATCATTCCAATATTAAGCATCGTGTGTAACCATATTCTAACAAGATGGTGGATCCCTTGCTAGAACCTTCCAGGGAATTTTTGTGCCATCTCAGAATTTCATGCTCCGTGTTATTATTTTCCATTCACTTCACTTATGCATAATAAACTAACTATATTACGTAAAACACCACCAAATTTACACAATATATAGTCAAATAACACAAGATTATGAATAAAATATAAAATCCACTACATGACAGACTAAAATCCCGCCAAAAACTCCTATTTTTTACTTGTATTTATTATGTTACAGACAAATTTATCGGATAAAAAAAAAACATTTTAAAAACCTTCACACGGCAATTAAATATCGATCAATAATGACACGTACTACTTTCATATGTTTAATAAATAGTCATCTAATACTTTTACAATCATTAAAGTATTATAAATAAATATTTTGTTAGTCATGACCAATATTAGCGTTTTCATTAAGATTACTATCGGCACTGACGTAACAGATTTACTATGTGAAACAAATTATATAATAATTAACGGTCTCACCTTGTGAAAAGGTTAAAACTATTTGATTAATCGGTTTATTAAAGAAAAAAAATTACATGACCCAACTCATTTTGTTCTTCCTTTTCCGATAATAACTTAATCGCTACCTTCTAGTCGAGAGCTTATGTGTTTCTTTTTGGCATAAAATCAATACTTATATATTGTTAATATTATTCAATTAGGTCTTATATATGTAGGGATAGAAGTAATACAGATTTTGTCAATAATTTCTACAGCTTCACCTACTGGAATCTAATATAGATAATTTCATCGACAAAACAAATATTTCGCGTTTTAACAAGTCTTTTAGAAGTTACACGGCTATTACCAGATGCACCGACTATTAAATACATACACTAGCGGTACCCGCAGCTACGCTACCGTTAAATTAAGGTGTTTTCTTATAAATAAATTAATCGAATCAGCGCCATCTAGTGGCGATTCAAAGTAAAATCCCCAGCGGGAAGCTCATTCCACAATCAGATCGTTGGTGGGATGAAATCTCTCCCCTATGTGTAGACATATATACACGTACGTATGTACACATCTTTGACATATATATAACGAAAATATTTACCTACATGAGAAGCGTATATCATTCCTCAACGAATTCGGTACTGGAATTGTCAAAAATCGTTTTTGAAATTGTAAAATTAAAAGCGAATATTTTATATTTATTTTCAACCAATTTTCATGAAATGATAAACATGGGAATAACAAGTCATTCCAAATTCTTTAAGATTATAAGAACTGTCGATAACACCTTTAGAAATAATAAAGTTAAATTATAAATAATCCCTACCGATTTCGATGGCATTTTGTTCAAAACTTTTTTTTATATCATAGTAGGGAAACGAACAGATTGGTCACCTGATGTTAAGTGATCACCGCCATCCGATCCCTTGCGACAGCAGGGGAGTCGCGTTGCCAGCCTGTGTTTGGGGGGAAGGGGTAAGTGGGAGAGGAGGAGGGATGGGCGAGAGGAGGGGAGGTGGGCCTCCGGCAATCCCACTGTCCGAACGAAACGCAACAATGCAAGCATTGTTACTTCACGTCGGTTTTCTATCAGAGGGTGGTACTACTTCGAGTGAGCCGACACATTCATGCTGAAACCAGTAATAGTTTCAGCGTGGTTCTACCACCTACTAGAACTAATAGACTCTTGTATATACGGTCATAATTTAATAATCATGTCGAAGATAATTGTTGCCTGAAAACGCTTACATAGGTGCGTACAAATGCTTATTCTATAATACTTTTTCTAATATAGACAATACCGGAGGCCTAACCAAGTTGCTTATCGCCAATCACTAACGCAAATAGAAAACGGAAAATGTATGGAGATGACATATCTGAACGCTATTTGCGTTAGTGATTGTCGATAAGCAACTTGGTTAGGCCACCCGATTATACTCCTCTTTTTTAACGTGGGGAAAATACCTTATGGATACGCCACTATCCCGGGGGAAAGGATAGGCTATGTCCGACGCGCACGGAATAAATCCCCACGGTATACCGACAGACCGTGATTATTGGGGCGGCAAGAGATCGTATAATGCTACTCAATTTTCTGAATTCACCTCAACGGTCCGCCCAGCAGCAGGTGACCGCTGGTGACCTATAAACACCAACTGCCTCCTCTCGTCCATCGAACCTATGCAATGAGGAGATGAGCCCCTCGCCCTGTCCCCTCAGTTCTTGCTACCATGGTGTTTTCTATCTGTACTATAAAATCTCTAGTAGTCCGATGAAGCTGTTAGGACCTTGCTAGGTCACAGCTAGTCGTAAATATAAATTATGATCTTTCCCAAAATGATTTATCATCACTATAAATAAAGTTTGTGAGCCTTTTTCGGTTTTGTAAAATTTAAATAATCATTGATTTAATGTCATCGCACGTACATATAGATAGCCTAGACAGTTAGAGAAAAAAAAACTATAAAATCTAATACATTTAAACGAGTAATTCTTGTAAATTTTTATATTGTTATATATTCAGGATCTCGGAAACGGCGTCAGCGATTTCCGTGAAACTTAGTATGTAGGAGGTGTCGGGGATGATAAATCGATCTAGCTAGATTTCTGTTTGTAGTCCAGTGAAGGTCAATAGCGTAGTCAGTTCGAGAAAAAAATAGCTAGATTTCATTTATAGAAACTTTTTTATCTTAGTTTTCAGGCAATGAAAAATATAGCTAGCGTTTAAAAGCAATTTTCATCGCCGCTGTCAAAACAAAAGTAGCTCAAATGGAAATCAGCTGCTTCGAAAATCCGTCTAACCCCAGTTCGAATCCGAGTGACAGCAGAAATTGTCTTTTTTTATATATACATATATTTTTTGGTAAACAATCTTATTTTGTAAGGCAAACCTAACAGTTTAATTTAAAAATGTTTTTTAAAGAATCGAGGTGGGCTCGGTCGTCCATATACTATAAATTAAAGCAAGCTGAGCCAGGAGTGAAATCAAGTTAAAAATAACTTTAATTCGCTTACAAGTTTCTATAGAATAAGAGTGATAAATATTTAAAACTGACTCTTCTGACCCACTTCTCAATATGTACATGCGATGACATTAAATCAATGATTATTTAAATTTTACAAAACCGAAAAAGGCTCACAAACTTCATTTATAGTGATGATAAATCATTTTGGGAAAGATTACACAATTTATATTTACGACTAGCTGTACCTGCCACTTCATCCGCGTGGAAGCTAACATAAAAAAAATAGTGACTAACAAAAATCGCCTTTTGTTCTTTTAATGTGCGGAAATCCCTTATGGATACCCACCCTCCCGGAGGAGAGGGTGGGTTATGTCCGACTCGCACGGACTAAAACCCCACGGTGTACCGACGGACCGTAGTGTTGGGGCGGCAAGGGATTGTTCTAAGCTATTCCCCTTGGAAAACCGCCCCAACGGTCCGCCCGGCGGAAGGTAGCCGCCGGGCTCCTACCTATAGAGAGGCAGCTGGATACACACCAGCTACCTGCCCTCGTCCGCCGGACCTGTGTAATGAGGGGATGAGCCCCCCGACTACATCCCCTCAGGTCCGGCTACGGTGGCAGGACGAGTTGGGCGAAGCGCCGCCTCCTCCTGCCGGTCCTCCGTTGGCGAAGACGGCCAATGACGGGGTCCGCCTCGCGGGCCCTCTCCACCGCCTCCTTTTGTGAGATGACTTCCTCGCTCCCCAGGCTCCCCACTACGTTTCCTCGCCACCGTGAATTCTGCGCTTCGTGCGCTGCGCATTGCGAAGTGTCTGCCCAGACCGGTGCCCGACTCCCATGTACAGTCGGCGGCACCTGGCCCCCGGCCCCCCAATATTGACTCTCGGCAACTTTATATATACAGGCTGAGTACGTAACAAACCAAAAGAGAGTCACTATGACAGGTTTACGATGTGCACGGTTGTAAATATCCAATTGGGTACACCCTACCACCCAGCTTGGTTGATACCGGAAAGCAATACGCCTAAGGGTGCCAGAACTGCGGTTTATAAAGACACAGACAAACAGACAGGTCAGATACACATATGGTGGAAGAGTTTTCCCCTATTTCGATTATCCGATTCGTAAGGTACAAAATACATGTTTGCATTCATGAGATACACATGCTCCTCAAACTGACTACGCTATTGACCTAGCAAGGTCTTAACACTGGACTACGAAATACATACTGGTACACGTGTTTGTTTCACTAATTCTTATATGTGTGAATAGCTTAGCTCAAAAAATTGAGCTGTCACGGGACGCCTTTCAGATGTGATACATCGAAATTGCTTTGTATAAGTTATATGCATAAAAGAACAGATTACGACAAGAATTAGCTATGGCATGATGAAAAAATTAAGCATTACAAATTTGTTTCATAAAATAATTACTGTCTATTTATTTTATTACATAAATATTCATTTTTATTAAATACAAAAATTCAAACGGGCGCAGGCGCGGTGTACCTATTTGGTGGTATTTATCAAAGGGCGCTAGGTTGTCGGTGCGTGCCGCGTAATACTAGTAGAACGAGTGGCCGACAAACCAGTTTGAATCTTATGTTTATACAGAGAGGATTGCAAATGTTTTTGAGTATTTCGTTAAGAGTGCAAATTTAATGTTTTACATCACCACACCAACTATCAGGTTCACCCTCCGCCTTCACATCAAAAAGATTCGCGACTTTGCATCCAAGGTAATAACAACGCCAAAGTTCGACCATTTTAGCATCCTTCAGCTTGTTGCCAATCTGCTGAGTGCTTTAAGCGATCGCCTTAGTGATTGATGGAGCTGTGAATGCCCGTCAGGAGAATAACATAATCAGTTTGTAAAATGCCTGTTATATAATTATGGTTGTTCTTGTGGTACCACTACATGAGAAACACATAAATCCGGATTTCTCAGAGTTGTGTCTCATATAGGCTGATAATAATGATGTTGTTAATCACGATTATATTGTCGGGATCATTCGAAAACAATTATCGTATTCTCTGCCATTCGGTAAAGTTTCAGTGTTTTTAAAATATACTCACGGCCGTCCAGTGCTCGAAATGCGACCATAATAAGGGGAAAAAAAATTGAGCCGTCACGGGACGACTAGCAGATGTAAAACAACGAAATTGTTTTGTATAAGTTATAAGCATAAAATAACAGATTACGACAGGAATCAGCTGTGACTATATATGTTATAATGACTGTTTATTACATAAATATTCATTTTTGTTTAATACAAATTTACAAATATATATTTATATAGGGTTCCAAATGTTTTTGAGTATTTCGTTAATAGTGCAAAATTCATGTTTTACGTCGCCACGCCAACAATCAGGTTTACCCTCCGCATATAGATGTTTTACATTTAAAAAAAAAATTACATACTGCATATATACGCGTACTACGTATATACATATTATTATTTCTTTTGTCTATAAATTAAAACATTGTAGAAGTAAAATCCTGGAGTAACACGAATAGAGACATATATAAAGGCTTCGATTCGTTAATGTTATTAACAAGAAACGAACTCTTTCCAGTCTTTTAATTATTAACACTCAATCTTTTAATAGCTACTAAGCAAAAAAAAATAGTCTGAGGAAACACAGGCGAAATAGGTTGTGAACTATGTTATTATTCGCTTATTTTTTATAAAAATATTACGTATGATACAAAAGTGGCCTAATTAACGAATAGATAAATGGACAAAAAGCTTTTAAACTACAAGGCCATAAACCTCTTGCTGAAGAAAGGTTTAACTATTATCACCACGCCAGCCCACGACGATTTCAAACTTTTTGTCTAACTCTCTCAGGTTGAAGCTTCCTTACGACATTATCCTTCACCGTTAGCCGATATGATTACCAATTTAAATTAGCAAATATACGTGGATTCCAAATAATTCGACGGTATATGTCGGGGTTCAAACCTGCAGATTACGAATTGACATTCCAACGATTAATCTATTCGAACACCTTGTAAAAAGACAAAATAATGAAATGTATTTTATAGTTTACAAACTTTTATAATTGATACTTTGTTCGCATGGAATAGATTCTTTGAGCTAACGCTTACGCGCAGCGGAAGCTCTCAAAAGGAAAAAAACCCGATTTTTAAACATTATTCACTGGTACTCAGCTCCTATTGCTCTTAGCATGATGATATATAGGTACCTATAATCATCCTCGATAAATGAGCCATATAACATTGAAAGAATTATTCAAATCGGACAAGACTTTTCTGAGATTACCCCTTACAACGTCACAAACTCACAGAATTTACCTCTTAATAATATTAGTATAGAAGTATAGATAAATATGGCAAGTCTACTATGTAACTGTCTTGTTTTACACGTAGATATATCCCTTTATACGCTTGTAAATATAGATAAGATCTAACATATTGTACGGGCCATTACCGCTGTTTCTACAACCTAGCAATATAGTTAATGGTATGCATAATGGTAAAAAATAATTACAGTTGTTGCATTTGCGTCTAATTAAGTCCCGTCACGCTTCGCTTTTCAAAAATCTAATAGAACCTTGGAAAAGAATGTTAGCTTCCTTCATCTTTTATATAAATACGTGTAACAATAACCAAAAATCATTCAGCTCATCACATCTCGAGTAGTACCAACAAACGCCAGTAAAATGTTCACTAAGGTAAAATAAATAATAAAATATCTAGTTATCTATAAGTCAATTTAACACCGAAAACAAGAAACAATACGTATAACATAGTTATAATTCGTATCATATTTTTCATTGTATCATAATTTTAATAATTAAAACAATATTAGAATTCTCATCTTACAAGATTTACTTAATTTTTTTCTATATAATTTCAATATCTTTCAGGTATTCGCTGTTGCTGTGTGCTTATTTGGCCTTGCCAACGCTGGAGCCCTTTACAATTCAGCGCTGAACTATGCTGGACGTTCTGGATATGGTGGTTACGCTGGATACGGCGGATACTCTGGCTATGGTGGATACTCTGGCTATGATGGATATGGCTCTTACGGAGGATATGGTGCCGGTCTTGCCACCTCACATACTTCCGTTACTAAAGTGATTCCCGCTGACGACACCGTATACTCTGGTCGTCTCGGTGCTGGATACTCTCGTTATGGATATGGCGCTGGATATGCTGGTCTTGGTGAACGTTACGGTGGTCTTGGTTATGCTCGTGGTTACGGACACCTGAACGCTGGTTATGGGGGTATTGGAGCTGGTTACTATGGCGCACCCGCCGTTTCTGAAGTATCTGTGTATCGTGTTCATGAAGATCTCCCAAGCGATGCCTATTCTTATGGCGGATACAACCACGCTGGCTACGGCAAGAACCTCGCTTGGCAATAAGACTTACTTTTAAATAACGGCTTAATAGAAAGAAATTTTACTATCATGTAAATTTTTGTTCCTTCTTGTACGTAATTCAATTCAGAATCAAGATGACTATTGTTAACCAGTATTTTTTACAACTACAAATAAAATATAGTGTGATCTAAAATCACTTTCATTTCCTTATCATATCCAAAATAAATTTCATTTATTTTCTTACCATATGTACCACGTATTACACAATAAATTGATCGGCCGGATACTTACCTTGACATTGAAACGGAAAGTGCCTGCGGCTGATCCACTCCGGGCCTACGGAGATTCAATACCAATACCAGTTTGCAGACGATGATATAAAAGCGAAAGCAAGGCTTCGAAAAGTATTACAATCAACGACAACGGACAAAACAAACATGTACTCCAAGGTACCACATCAAAATTTTATATATAAAGAATATTTCAATTCACCAAATTTTAACTTAATCTGTGTTTTGGAAAAGTTTATAAAATCACTTTTCAGTATTTAATGTCGAAGTGACATTTTTAATCTTTGGGCCTAATTTTGAACTTCTATCAATAGCCTAATTCCAAACATATTAATTAATTGACATTTGAATTACAATTTTAACGTTTTTAAGTACTTCAAGTTCTCGATAAATTTAATAACCATGTGTCTTTGTAACAAAAAATTATATCTTCCAGATCGTGATCTTCATGTGTGCTGCGGGCATCGCTTCCGCAGGCAACCTACTCCACGCTGCTCCCGTTGCCTACAGCTCAGCACCAGCCGTGTCCTCGGTGTCTTTCACGTCACATAACACTCACAGTGCACCCATTGCAACATATGCCGCCGGACCTGTTGTTGCCAAAACCATTGCGGCTCCTGCTGTGACCACTTATGCTAGCGGTCCACTCATAACGAAATCCTTTGGCCCTGCATTCACGTCGTATGAATCAGCTCCTGTTGTCACGAAGTCCTTATCTCCAGCATATTCTTACCAAACCATCTCTAACTCGGCTCCTATTACCACTTATGCTGCCGCGCCATCCTACGCATCCTACTCTGCGAGCCCAGTCGTTGCTAAAACTATTTCAACTGCCTATTCTTCTCCCGTTCTGACCAAGACAATTCAACCTGCAGTTGCAACGTACTCCGCACCTGCAATTTCTGCGTACCATAGCGCGCCCGTTGCCACTTATGCTGCTAGTCCAGTTTTTGCTAAGAGTTATTCCGCTCCTGCTGTGACAACATATGCTGCCAGTCCTCTCGTGACTAAGACTTATGGTGCTCCTGCTCTGACGACTTACGCTACCAGTCCAGTTGTTGCTAAGACATACGGATCATCAGGTCTAGCGACTTATGTATCCGATCCTGTCGTTAAATCAGCGGTAACATACTCTGCCGCTCCCGCTGTATCCCACGTTACCTACACCGGTCTTGGTACAAACTATGGATGGTAAATATTATAATATTGTTATTTATTGATTTAAAAAATGTAAATAAGCAAAAATAAATAAAATTGTAATTATTTAATTATATTCTTTCATTAAACTTGACCTTAAACTATATTATGTCGTTAAAAACTAATATGGTAAAAAAAAACACATAATCAGTAGCACTTCTAGTTTAGTTAACGTTATATAATATTGAAGATCTTAATTAAGAAATTATCAAACAGTAATTTATTCTTGTTCCCGTAATCCAGTAGAAGTGATAATAATTTTAAAGTGGGGGAGGTTTCACAATACCTATCTAATAGAAAATTCTCCCTCTCTAAAAATATATTATGAAATAACATCAGATACAGTGTGACCTATATTTGATTAGATGTGAGAAAAGGACGTTTTTTAAATAAATTTTGTAAGTTTTAAGTTCTACCCATTTTGACGAAATTAAAAGACGTTGTGATTTATGATGTGAATACGGTAAATTCAACAGGAGACTAACTCGTAAGAGTAGCTTACCTTGGGAGTAGTAACTATTTTTTAAAGAGTAATTAATTACGATAGATATTTCATTTAATGTTATTAAAGTAATTTTTTAATAATACTGATCATTTGTGTATGCTATCAATTCTGACATTACATACTTTCCTTCTACAAACTTTCAGATCAAATCAATCATCGGTTTTTTTATTATAGATTAGTAAACGTAAAGATCGTGATGTGAGGTAAATAGAGAAATAAAGGCTTCGGTGATACTAAAAAAGTATGTAGTCCGGTAAAGCTGTAAAGACCTTGCCAGGTAAATACCGTAGTCAGTTCGAGAAAAAAAAAAAAAAAAAAAAAAAAAAGTACTGTTTACAAATTTTTTTTGACAACGTTAAATCTCATTAGTGCTTACTAAACGAAAAAATTATAAAGAAAATTGGTTATATGCAGAGGGAAAAAACGGATGAGAGAAAATTACATGTGGTAGAGATGCGAATGTTAAGGTGGATGTGTGGTGTGACTAGAATGGATAGGATTAAGAATGAGTATGTCAGAGAAAGTTTGAAAATAGCACTAGTGACAGAGAAGTTGAGAAGTAATAGGTTAGCATGGTATGGGCATGCCATGAGAAGAGATGAAAACTATGTGACTAGAAAAGTGTTGAGATGGTGGATGGATATACGAGTAGAAGAAGACTGAAAAAGGTGTGGATGGATTGTGTGAAAAATGATATGTGCGTAAAAGGTGTGAATACTGAGATGACATTTGATAGGAGAGAGTGGAAAAAGAAAACATGTTGTGCCGACCTTACTCAGGTGGGATAGGGGTAATGATGATGATGATAATGATGCAGAGGAAAAAAAAGTCCTGAACTATTTTAACTTGTAACAAATAAATAAGCCTATAAAGATCGTGAAGTACACATAAAGGCCTCGCTGACAAAGGAAATGCACTGTTTTCAATCTTTTTATTGACAACACTAAAGCTCATTAACGGTTACTAGCCGAAAAAATAATAAAGAAAATAGGTTAACAAACAGAGGAGAAAAAAGTACTGAACAAATTTATTTATCTATTTATATTTACATTAGTGATCGTTTAGTGGTTTAAATTAATTTTTACCGTGAATAATAATTTTCTCAAATCTCAATATTAAAAACAATACAAAAATCGAAATATTCTCTATTTTATCATAACACTAAAACTTTGTAGATAGATTTGTTGAGTTGATATTCATTCTCGATAAAACATTTTCTTCTAAATTCACTAAAAGTGCCTATGGGTGTTTAATGAATATTCATTCGTATAACATTGTAAATAAAATACTTATTGAGCAAAACCCTAAAAATATTGTCGATTAAATGTAACTATGCAGACCTTGTTACTGGTGTTCTCGTACGATTTGCCTCAAATCTTGTAGGTATCTCGACTTTAAGTGAGATAAAACATCATGACAAACATAGCGAGGTGATTCGTCCTTCTCTTCTAATTAATTAAGACAATCAAATGAAAAGTGACTTGTTAAAACCTTTTGCGGATACATTGGCATACATACTTGTTTATTTATTTATTCTAACTTAACAATAGAGAAACAAACAAATTACACAGAAGATACACATTAATAATACTAACTTACAGGACTAAATTTGTCTTCCTATTAACGATGGGCATGACGTTTCCAAAAAATATAGTAAAAAAATTGAAATTACTAGATACACCACAATTGAGTATATTATAAAAATTGTTATGTGCAAATATATATTTTTTTAACATCATCAAAATATTACCGAGATTCTTGAAATTCGTGCTTAAATCTCCGTAAAATATATCCAAATCCCATGCGTGATTATTGTATTATTTATCTTAAAGTACAGTTTATATTTCTTTTTATACATCATAGGAGACAAACGAGTAGACGGGTTATCTGATGTAAAGTGATCACCGCCGTCCATAGACACTAGCAACACCAAGAGAGTTGCCAGCCTGAGTTTGATGGAGAAGTGGAGAAGGGAAAGGGAGGCGAGAGAGAAAGGGAGGGGATAGGGAAGGTGCGCCTCCGGCGCTCTCACTTACCAAACAAAACGTAACAGTGCAAGCACTGTTACTTCACGCCGCTTTTCTGTGAGAGGGTGGTACTACCCCATGCAAGCAGAACCATTCATTCTGAAACTAGTATAGCTTCAGCGTGACTCTACCACCTGTATTATAATCAACGTTTTGTCTGTGGTTAAAACTAAAAACAGACAAATATCTAAGTCAAATTGAAATAATTAAATATGTAGATAGTATTGGCATATACTTACATCACACCAATGTACTCATATTAAAAAATAGTTTAAAAGAATTCAAAATATTTAAAAAAAAATTGCCTACTGATACAAACACAGCGTGTTGTTTAGTATAGGTAGGATAAGTAATTGATAAATAATCCAGAGTCGTTGACGACACGTCTGTTATAGTATAATAACAATGCCAAGCTACAAGAGTTCCACAGTTGGATCAAAGCCTCTTTTTACAGGCGTAATCACTATATCAATTTACGACATATCGGCAATTCCAAACACAGTTCTATTTTTTCCTACATATAGTGCTACTATGAAAATATTACACGGAATCAGGTTTTCTCTCTTTATTATCCTTCACCGTCAGCGGAAAATTTTACAAATCAAATTTAGTAAATTTATTACACGAATTCGTAAATCTACGTTGGTACCAGTCGAGATTCAAACCTACCTACAGACAACTAATCGCTATTCTAACAGTCAGATCATGCGACCATCACTACTTTATATATTTTCAAATGAAATTATTAGCAGAAAATAAATTAATAAGATTAATGTCAGGACCACTATAGGGCGCAAATATTTCGAAACCAGAATGCCTATAAATAATTAATCAATGCGCTCCAAAAATTATTGGTAAATATTTTATCACATTCATTTACGAAACTTCTCGATCTATTCAAAACTATATCGAATATCATTTTTATTTCAACCTCATAAGTTTTATTACAATTTTAATGCGATGCAACTTCAAATAATATCCAGTTTGAAGATGTTCTAAAACAGGTTTGGTATATTTTGCCAGATGTTTACGATAGTATTAAATACCACAGTATGTAATAATATATTATCCAATACCAAAAGCACATATACAAGCTTAACGTATCTGTTGATAAAATATGTTATATAGGCGCCAAATAAAAAACAAGGATACGTGGTCAATAAAAATTTATTTATGAACCAATTCATTTACAATATAGTAAATTAATTACGATATTGAAACCGATGACATTCATAGCATTGATTTTACCAATTGAAGGTGACTTGTGGACTATTAGAGCTAACACTCGAAACATCAGATGAGGAACTGAGGATCGATTGCGAAGGTGAAAGATATTCAATACTTTTCGCAGACGTTACTACGGATTCACTAGTCGCTGGTGTTAATTTTTGTCCCTTAGGCAATAACTGAGTCGACATTTGTGAGTCTATATTTGACATTGAAGGGTATATTGATGTAGTTGACTGTGTGTAAGCATTTTTATTCGGATCTGGTGTTGGAGTCACATAAGAATTTTGGAAAAATGGAATGGCAGTGTTTCTTAGAAAACTTGGATTTGAATAAACCTGCGGGCCTGTGTAGTAATTGCCGTCAGATTTAAAAGTTTCAACGTTATAATAATAAGCCGGTTTTGCTGATTCTAAAACATCTTTATTTGAGTTTGTAAATTGTTGACTATTTAGAACAGTTTTTAACGCATTTGAAGGAATAGGTACGTATGTTATAGTAAATTTTGACACTGGGTATCTTGAACGAATCTCAGCAGTATTTTTAATATTTTCGCTAAATCGAGAATCGATTTTGGGATTCTGATTACTTTGATAAAAGTCCAATATTGTTTGACCTAGTTTCTTATTTATATCCGGCGTTACAATGGATGAAGCATCACTTGATGAGATGCGAGTGATTGTAGAGTCTACATCGTATGCTGAATTTGACAATATTGTCTCAGGTTTAACAGGCAAAACAGGCACATTAGAAAATGTATTAGATTTTTCTTTGGTCACAGGAACATAGTTCGTTTGCTGTGACGGCGGTTGCAGTGATTTACCAGTTTTCAATCTAGAATATTTTGTATGAGCACCAATCCTTACTTCAGGTACATTGTTCTGGCAATTAGGACAATTTTGATTAGCTGAAAATACACTATGCGAGACATCACCATTAGAAGTTTCAACTTGTCCGCTTGAATAGGTTGTGATCGTTGGATGTATAGAAAAGGTGTACACGAGCGGTGGATAGCCGTATGATGCAGAACTGTCCTTCACTGTTTTAGTTAAATCTTGAGCACTATCCGCAGTTACCACAGCCACAACACATAAAAACACAGTTAACTGAAACACCATTTCTTCTTTCATATTAATTTATCCAATGATTCTTAAAAGCCAAACGTTTCCAAATTTTCCAATTTGTACATAGTTGTGGTAATCTTACAACACATTGATTTTAAAAATATTTTGTATCTACTTTTATAGCATCGCGATTAAACAGGTATTCTATCGTCGCTAATGGTCTATGCGAATCAGAATGAAGATGAGTCACTGACATATGTTGACCTTTAGAATATTGCACTAGTAATCTATCTATAACGACTAAATTTTATTACCAAATTATTGTTTTTATGCATCGTAGTACCTATTGAGTTTTAAAGGAGGCAATGTGTTAATAAGTAAGTTGTTTTGAGCTAATACATTCTTCGGTATTATCATCTTAGTATACTTCCAAATATTTAGTTTTTAGAAAGAATAGTAATAATATCTAAAACATTTTTTTTTCTTTAATTTTACAAAACTAACATAAACACTACTGGAGCTAAGACAAATGTGAATCATGTGAGTAATATAAAGTGCGTGTGTGTGTATGTGAATGGGTCGGCTCGTCTGGGGTGGTACCAGCCTCTCAGAGAAAACCGACATGAAGTAACAGTGCTTGCATTGTTGGGTTTCGTTCGGTCAGTGAGAGTGCCGGAGGTCCACCTTTCCTCATCGTCCCCCTCTCCTCTTCTCTCGCCCCTCCCCCTCCCCAACACAGCTTGGCAACGCACTTACGACTCCCCTAGTGTTGCAAGTGTATATAGATGGTGATGATCACTTAACATCAGATGACCACCTTTTCGTTTACCTCTTATGACATAAAAAAAAACAAATTGATTTTTCAAAATTGCAGAATTAAATAAAATAAAAAAGTGCTTAACTAATTCCTAGCTGTTTTCAACTGTATTCGTGAGAATTATTATGTCTGTTGTGTCGGTTATAATTTTTATATTCGTACCTACTGATTTTATAAATTTCTAAAAACTATTAACTCAGTGAAACAGGTTTCTGAATGTATTTAGGCAAATCAAATGTCGTCTTAAATAAAAGTGATAGAGATTTCTGGAAACACCTTTTGATGTTTAATTCTTTACCAAACATTAATGTTTTTCGAATGTATCTATGTTTATATATATATATATATATTTGACATGTTCTGTAACCTAGACCTCTTAATGCATTTTAACATTTGAGGTGTTATTAAATTAGTCTATATTATTCGAGTATATAGAGTGTAATTTAGTATGATGTTTTTGTATAGAAACGGTAGAGTTTGCAGTCAAATTTTTGTTTTTCTTAATGAATAATTGCACTTTTATAATATTTATACAGGTATGAAAAAAATAAAAGCTTTAATTTTTTGTTTATATTGCATAAATTCAAATGATAACTAAGCAATTTAAAAAATCTTTCATGTATAAAGAGCAATGTCACCAGCCAATAACATGCGCTATATTATATCTTAGCAAAGACTATTCTCAGATAGAAACACGTAGAGTTATTAATCAAAAGGCCAGACAGTATCCGACTTAGTACGTATATGAGATATGTTTTTTCCAAAAATACATCAGTTTATAATAGAGAAATAACAATATATGCTATTACATATATTTTAATGATATATGTGGGCATTTTTGTTGTACGCTTGACCATATTCCATTTATAAGTAGCAACAATTGTGAATAAAAGGAAAACAAATAAATTATATCAAATCGTTTAATATTTTTTCTATTTACAAGTCTGTGTTACATAGGATTCAGTTTACCAACCATAGGAGACAGCGGGTCCAGCGGAGTACGCAACGGTGGATTTGAGAACGGGTGCAGTTGCGGCGTAAGTCTTAGTTACCAGAGGACCGGCAGCATAAGTTGAGTAACCCGGAGCACCGTAAGCGGAGTAGCCAAGAGCACCATAAGATTTAGCTACCAAAGGACCAGCGGCATAGGTAGAGTATACTGGGGCAGCATAAGTAGAGTATGCTGGGGCACCATAAGTGGAGTATGCTGGGGCACCATATGTGGAGTAACCAAGGGCACCGTAAGACTTAGCCACAAGAGGGCCAGCAGCATAGGTGGATACAGCAGGAGCGGCGATCGTCTTGGCAACAATAGGTGTAGAGTAAGCCGCAACAGCTGGGGCACCATGTGCGGTGTGGGTCGAGTAGGATGACACGGATGAAACGGCAGGCGCGATTGTCTTGGTCACAATAGGGGCAGCTCCGTAAGTGGTGACGGCAGGGGCAGCTCCGTACGCGGTGATGGCGGGAGCAGCTCCGTATGCGGCGAAGGCGGGGGCAGCCGCGTAGGTGGCGACGGCGGGTGCAGCGATAGCTTTAGCCACAACAGGTGCGGAGTAAGCAGAGTATGCGGCACCACCGTGAGCGGTGTGGGTGGAGTACGAAGACACCGAAGACACGGCGGGTGTGATTGTCTTGGTTACTATGGGAGCAGATGCGTAGGAAACTGCTGGGGCAGCAGCATAGGTGGTAACGGCAGGGGCGGCAGCGTAGGTCGCGACAGCTGGAGCGGCAATAGCCTTAGTTACAATGGGGCCTGCGGCATAAGTGCTGATGGGTCCAACGCTGGCGGTATGGGTAGAATAGCCAGATACGGATGATACAGCTGGAGTGATCGTCTTAGTGATGACAGCGGGTGCAGCAATAGCATGGCTGCTGTACGCCAAGGGAGCACCTCCGAAGAGGTTTCCAGCGCTGGCCAAACCGATGGCGCAGAGTGTGATGATCAACTGAAAATAATAATATAATATTTCATAATTATTAAGAAATTAAGAAGAAACACTTTTACCGATGTCTAAAATAATTTACGATAATATTAAATGTATAACTTTATACATCATAAAAATTTAGCACAGATTTTTAATTAAATTCCTCAAAATTAATGATAATTATTATTTTGAGACAAAACATTAGCAATAGCAGATATGATCCAAAAGCTAGGATAAATTGACAACACAAGAAACAATAGTGCTTAATTTTTAAATCAATAGGCGTCAACTTGACACCTCTTTGTAGTCAATAACAGAGTCCATAACACACCTTGGCGTACATGTTTGTTCTGTTAATGTTGGTAACTGAATAATTTCGTTAAGGAGTGCCCCTGTTTTTATACTAGTAGATCGCGTGCATATTGTCCAATTCACTTTCATTGCCAAGGCAAACGAGCGTACTTTGCAAGTAACTTAGCTTATGAGTACTCGAGCGTCTGACTCAGAGATAGCCTTTCGATTTCGTTTATTCCATTTGCAGTAGTTACCCACAAATACGGGACGGGTGTGGCAGCCTTGGATACCTACACAATACCTCCTCAATTAAAATCAATACTGGTTCTTATGGTGTGATATATATGTTATTGATTGATTACGGATCTATTTCTCATATTCTAGCTTGCTTAAGGCTGTCTCACAAGGTAGACTTGTTGGTAATCGTCAAAACGTAATCATATGCCGATTTTTTTAGTAATTGTGAACGCATATAGACGATATTTCAATTTTACCTTTCTATTTTGGAAAATATTTTATTTGCAATAAAGCAAGTAGTGAGTGCCAAATATGAAGTAATGTTGAAGGTAAATACGTTCAAAGCGATGATGAATAATAGTAATTACGTACACAAGTTAGAAATGTTAATACTAACATCGCACAAAAACCCTGAGCTTTCGGCGAAATCAACAACTTGGTAGAACCATATATTATTATTTGATTATTTTTGTGCTTTTTTAGCTTGATTACATTGAAAATCTGTCGCAAAGAAAAAATTTTTTAATTGCATTTAACTGTAATTCTATTTCAAAGTCACATACTTCCTTGCCGCCCGATTAAGATTGTTTCGAAACTTAGAGTATAAAAAGTATACATAAAAATGACTATTAAAATGATCCCGTTACCTGTAAATAAAAATGCATATAAGTGCCTGAATATAGTCTAGTTTTAGACAATACAACGTGCTACTATTTAGAAATATAATAATACTATCGTTCCTAAGTATGATGGATACACGAGAAAGACAGCAAGGGTCAGGTTTGAGCATGCCAGTACAGAGCAAATACCACGTCAATGTAAAAGCGCTCATAGTACAACCACTTGGATATATGTACTACCAAAAAGACTGATGATCAATTATTATTTTTTTCATCAATGATCAATGATTATTTCACATATTAGCTAGCCAATGGAACAGATAATTCAAAACGAAGATGCTTGAACGCCGAGTGAAGACAAAGTGAGACAAAACGTGAAACTTCTTAATGAGATGTACGATACTACATACCTATATCAATATAAAGTAGATCAGAGACTAATACTTTGAAACCTAAGCAATAAAAATTTACTTAATTAATTAACTTAATTGGTTAATTAACTCAAATACCTACGTTCAAAAGTCTTATTAAAACCACCTTTAACGCATACGTTAAAGGAATACAAAGCAGAAGAGAAAACAAAGTGAATTTACAATCACAAAACTCATGATAGATGTTCAAGAGACAGTCATGCCGATTGCATTTGCTCACTGTATTAGTATCTAATATGAAATACTTATATAAATTATTAATGTTAATTATAACGTTACTCGTTCATTTCCTAACCGGAACTCTTAAACATTTATGAGTAAGTAGGTATGTAGGTACGTGTAAACATTTTGCAATGTATATACAATAATATCAACACATCAAGGACTTGCTCAATTCAACTTCCTCAATATCACTATGGGCAAAATACGTAGGCAGATACTAATAAATTAGAGCGATAGCAATTAATACATATCGAGTCAAGTTTAGAGCCAAGTAGGTATAAACTACACAATTGATGAAATGGTATCTATACTAACATTATAAAGAGGTACTGTTTGTGAGTTTGTGACGTTGTAGGGGGTAATCTCAGTAACTACCGGTTCGATTTGAAAAAAATCAGTGTTATATAACACATTTATCGAGGATAATTATAGGCTATATATCACCACGCCAAGACCAATAGGAGCGGAGCACCAATGAAGAATAGTTCAAAATTGAGTTTTCTTTTTCTTTTGAGAGCCTCCGCTGCGTGTTAACATTAGACCAAAGTAACTATTCCAGGCGAACGAAGACGCGGGCAGAAACTAGTTAATTATAAACTGAAAATTAACAAAAACATTATAGAATCGACCTACGTACCTTTATTGGTACAACCCGTTGATACCATTTTTTTATAATGTGGGGATATTCCTTATGGATACGTCACCCTATCGGGGGAGAGAGTGTTATGCCCGACTCGCACGAACTAAAACCCCACAGTGTATTCTCGGATCAATTGGAACACGCACACAAAATTTCATCAAAATCAGCTTAAGCGTTTGGAGGAGTTCAGTGACATACACACGTACAGAAAATTTTTATAAAGATTATCTGTTCCTAGAACATTTTCTACGTACAAATAGATATCCATGAAAATGGTATGTCTAGAGGAACTGGCACCATGTATATCTGTCAGATCACATCTGTAGGTGCTGGACATAAAATACAACAAAATATTATTTATTTTATGTTATAACAATAATATACCCTCAATTAAGTAATAGATTTATTAGATATGATGATCTTGTGAATATACAGTGACACGAGACAAAAAGAGACGTCGCGAATAGACAAATTTTAGTTTTAACATTGGCTTTACGCCAGATTATAGGTACTATGGCATTATCGGCATATATAATGTAATTATTTATCACTTGTTTTATTGTCTTATTTAATTATTCTGTTTTAAAAACATACTTACCAAGCACTTATTTTTATGACAGATCTTGATTTAAAAGTCGAGGTAAACGGCCACCTTAGTTCCTTGATTAACATTAATCATGAAGATTCTGAGACAAATAATTACAACATATGGAGACGTAAACAAATCGAAAATATGTATTAACTAGCCTTTGCCCGCGACTTCGTTCGCATGGAATATATACACTAACATTCAGCAGTTCTCAAAAGAAAAAAACATCCCGATTTTAAAACATTTTTCATCTGTGCTCCGCCCCTATTGGTCTTAGCGTGATGATATAACCATTCTCGATGAATGAGCTATATAACACTGAAAGAATTATTTAAATCGGATCAGTAGTTCCTGAGATTACCCCCTACAACGCCACAACATCACAACATCACAAACTCACAAACTTTACCTCTTTATAATATTAGTATAGATAAATTAATTTAGAATGTACAATATAGTAATATATAGCATCCTTAAGTATTATTAATAATTTTTGTGGTGCTACAAATGTAGTCAAATTTCAAGGAATAATAATATAATTAGATAATATAATGCAGAGTCACTATCCGCGGATGTATGTCTACTCTTATTGTTTTTAGCGCCGGAGACCTTCCCAAACACAGGCTGGCAACGCTCTTGCGAATCCTCTGGGATTTCTAGTGTCTATGGACGGCGGTGATCGCTTAATAACAGGTGACCCGCATGTTCGTTTGCCTCTTATATGATATAAAAAAAAAATTTACGCAACGAAGTTTGAAACTGTTTGAACTATTATTAAATAACGTAACAGTGCAAGAACTATTACTTTACGTCGGATTTCTGTGAGAAGGTGGTGCTTGCTACCCTGGTCGTGCCGAGCCATTTCATGCTGAAACCAGTAATAGCTTCAACGTGCCTTTAACACCTGCAAAAGCTGCTAAAAAAGGAATTGTATATTTTAAAAAAGCGTATAAAAATCCCAAAAATAATTTAGTAACACAAAAATAATAGTAATAAAATAGAATTGATGTATCACTAATATGGTGGCGCCAGTAATTTTTCGGTGCGTTGTAGGCTCGCTTCTCAGGTGTGTCGTAGCGGTTCCGAACGTAGTCATTAACAACTGTTTATTTTTTGTATTTGTAATTTTTCAAGCCCAACGAAGCGGACGAGAATCTACTAGGGGAAGGTATAACATTATTATATAACATCGAAAAATTCAAACGAAATAATATAGATACAATAATATTTTTATTTTGATTTGTTTATTTATTAATAATTTTATTTAAGAAAACGCGTTCCACCGTCCTGTTCATTTCCTTTAGTCCGAAGTTCAAACGTGAACCTGTACATCGTAAAAAAACATATAAGTACTTTTTAACAACTATATTACATAACATAACGTACAAGATATAAACAGAATAAACTTTTATGCATATACTTCCCGCTTATAATCTCGACTTATTGTGTAAAACAAGATCATGTGTAATTGAGATCAATAAATCCCTTTCCTAGGTCGTTGACCATAAAAGAAATACAAACAACTTGTGGGCAGTTAATGTCACGACTAACAGGTCGGTAATTGAACGTACGGAGTGGTTTAATACTAGTTATATAAATATCAGTAAGCCGTTATTAAGCAACCAAAGTGAGATTTAATACTGACGTGAACGAGACTATCTACAAATCTTGTCAATCTTTTTGGCGGTTCTGAATGTAGGCGAAGTTTGGGTTTACGTATACATCTATACATATAATAAAAATAAAGTGTCCGTATGTAATATCAATTTTTTTTATTGATTGGGTACGAGAATTTGCACACTGATGACAAAAATACATTTTCTTTTTCGGTCTGCCTGTGTTTTGTTCCGGCTAATTTCCGATTAACGAATTATTAACGACTGTTTTTCACGGCACTTTCACCGGCAGATAGCAAACATTACAAATAGTAATTTAGTATATTTTAATTTAGGCTAGCTGTTAACCGTGTGTTTGCTCGCATTACTATCTCCAAAACGGTTCGACCGATTTTTACGGAACTTTCACCGACTGATAGCGGACATTTAAAAAAGTAATTTAGTCCATTTTAATTTAGACTAGCTGTTAACCGTGGCTACGCACGTGGTGCTATCTCCGAAACGGTTGGACTGATTTTCACGGAACTTTCACTGGCAGATAACTGACCTTAGTGGCAGTAATTTAAGTTATTCTATTTTATCGTAAGAGATAATTTCAGATAATAACATGACCAGGTCAAGTAAAATGATCTCAACTACTTGTTTAGTTGAGAATCGTAGTTTTCTCGCCTGTGCAGACGACACCATTATTAATTTGATGTTTTATGACTACTGGTGATTCTATCACAAATTACCCTTCTTTAGTGCTCAGCTAAAGCCTATACGACCCTAACCATAGGGTAATTGGACAAATTGTAGTTTAGACGGTGTTGTGATATGTCAATCAGTAGGATAATCTTAAATATATATAGATTAGTCATAAGCAATTAAACGTTGCGTTTTGTTTCATTTACCGCTCATAAACCATTTAAACTTAAAGAGTCAACGTGTGTCTCTAAATGTTAGTTATAGTTTATTAACAAAAAACAAGAACCGAGTTATATTACTACTATAAGGTTAGTATAAATGAAACAGTAATTAGATTATACATTTTATATATTTGTCTTTTAATTGACATTGAATACAACAGTGAAACACTAACTTAATATCTAAATACTTAGACAATTAGTTTCCAATAAATAGACTTACAAGACATCAAGAGTTTAAATATATAAAAAATAGGTATCTTAATATTAATAACAAAATCCATAGAAGTAACATTTCTACAACAAAAACCAATATCGATATGTGATTACACTGTGTGTAAACTAAGTTGAACTGAATATAACAAATTTTAAGACAATAATTGGGACTTTAAAAACATATATGAAGGATATACCTTAATAACCGAAATATGATACCTAATCAAAAACAAAATAACAAAAAGATGTTTTACCATCATCCTTGAAGAAATGTAATAATTATTATATGGTGTAACTTTTACATAATGATAAGTATACATTCATTAAACTTAAAATATCTCCTTCAATTCTACGGAATAAAACAAATTTATAGAACTAATAAGGTCTTGATTCATTTAATAATGAATAAAACCATAGAAATTAAAATTTCAGTGACAACATAAGAGTAAGAATCAATCAAAGATCAATATCGGACAACAAAATTATAGATAACGTGCACTCACTACTATATAATACAAAACAAAAAATTAGAATACCTTTCAATTGTACCTGAATAATGGAACTTAATTTAAACATACGATCAGTATCTATTAAACTTTATAAGAATATTTAAACAAACTTTGAAATAACATCGCGTCTTGAAAAATATCATTTAACGCTTACTTTAAGAATGAATAACAAAATAAGGGAAAAGTAGGATTATTGCAAATACAATAAGGCACAAAATTAAATGCAAACATTAGGATATTTTAAACACGACGTACTCCAAAATATATTCTATAATATCAATACTTATTTTAAATCAATATAAAAAAGCATACGCATTTCGTTTATCTGATTCATCATTGCGTAATACATTTGTCCACGTATAGCACCAAAATTATAATTAAAAATGAAATGGCTTTAAAAGCCCCACTTAATTTATGCACCGATCCTCTCAATATCTAAATTTTTATCACAATCTGTTCTTAACCCAATTACTTCACAATTTAACACCACATTTAAAGCACTCCAATACTCTTATTGCTGTAACGCTCTCATATTATAATCTTATCTAATTGCCTTGCAATTCTAAATTCGCAAAAACATTCTTCCAATACAATAACAAAAGTTTTAAACCGATTTTATTGATAAGACTCGTTAAAGGCTGTTTTTTTCGTAAAGTAAATGTTATATAGAAATAATATATAATAAGAAATATGTATAGAAATACGGCTGCTTCCTCGACTAAATACGAACTGAAGTCAAAAGGAATACTGTTACAAAAATGTTAATTTATTGTACTAATTCATTTCGGTGTAGGCAACGATGTCAAACTGGCGTTTGATTTTCTTAATCTTCTGTAAAATTTCATTATATTTTTTATATTGAAATCATAGTCCAATAAATTTTCAATTCGGTGTAACATGTTTTACATTAATTGCACGTAGCGTTATGCGTACAATGTTTTAACAAACTACCATTAACTATACTTCTTACTCAAACCACAGCCCAAGTATACCAAACCTAAAAATAATAGTAGTAAAATAATTTAGAATAAAAACTAGAGGAATAATGATAAACTGTACTATTTCAAAAATTTTTGTGCATTTTATCACGTTCAACGGCGCATTCCAGCCGTGGCCCGCACTAGACTGTCTTTTCTGGCGGCGCGTACCACCGGTGGTACGTATTCGATTGTGCTATTAGAAATAATTACCATTTAACGTTTATTTATTCAAAATAGCACAACCGAATACGTACCACCGGTGGTACGCGCCGCCATAAGAGTCTAATGCGAGCCAACGGTGGTACGCGCCGGCGTGGACGTGTTATACACCATAACCTCTTTAAATGTAATCACTGTATATCAATATATACACAGGACTAATAAAGTTTCAATTAAACAGAGAATATCGAAATGCACCGAAATTCTCCGTTATTTCTTCAAATCTCATGGTTTCTTAAACTATTCCAAAATTTTAGCCAACACTTTGACAAATAGGCCACAACTTTTTTTTTTCTCGAACCGACATACGCTATTGGCCTTTACAGCTTCACCGGAATATTATGATAGGCCACAACAATTCAGCCTTATCTTACCGAATACCGATACGTCACACTCAATAGTACGTCCGTTGCTGAAAGTATGTTATTTATTTGTTCAGAGAAATGATAGGTCCGAGATCATTGACATATAAAAACCCAAAACAGTCTCGAATAAAAGTAGCGCTCAAAACCAACCGAAAAATTCCCCAATTCGTTGTTATAGTTATGCAACGGACTTATGATTTTGCAAATTGAATCTTACAAGAACGATTTAAAGTAATTTTTACAAGGACGCAAACAACCTATTTGAAATGAGTGCATAACCCAAAATTATGCACTCATTTTTGTGTGCCGGCTGTGACACGTTAAGTGTGCATCTTCAGTTTTTGTATATCAATGTAAGAGACAGATTTTTAGTTAAATAAGTTTACTTCATTACAATAACGTACTGTGAAGTATTGTTTGAAACACAAATCATGCAAATTAAACAATTACCTTCAATCCACAGAAAAGTACCAAATTTCTATACAACTTCAAGAGTTAGATAATAATATACACTTCGCATAATTTTATGTTCTTTTACCATTCCCCACTATGCATTCGTTATCTACAACAATAATTGCGTACATATCGTAATTTAACACTAATCTTTCTTTGGTTTTTCATAAAATATAAAATATATAATACATCTAAAATAAACATAATACAACTATTATTATTCTTATAAAAACGTGGTGCGTACACTTTAAAGGTAACAAATATTTACTAACTAAACAATATAAAATAATCCAAGACTAAAAAAAAGTGTGTGGGCACTTATGTGCACGCGTTAGAAGTTATACTTTTTTGGCGTAACAAGATAAAAATCATTTAAATCTATTTTTTATCTATTTTGTCTTTTTTTTTAATTATATAATAGCTAACTTCACGGTGTCGGTTTTTCGTGACGGTGTGCGCATTGTAAATTTACTTTCATCATTTTTCCCTAACGCGGCAAAAGAAGTATAACTTCAACAAGATAAAAATAACACATTCTCTTAGTAGAAAACAATGGAATAACAGATACATACAAGAATATATTACAAATAATATTTACTTCACAGAAGGTGGGCAAAAGGGAATCATTAAGAACTCATAATATAAAGGTATCTTTACTATTTACCTAAGTTCTACTTATCTAACAACTACATCTAATATATCAAACATTAATACTAAAGTCTACCTTAGTGTCGAAATTGTGAAACATTCGTTTCATATATAAGAAGTTTAGAATTCAATACAATTAATTGTAAAAAGTATAATCTCGCTTCAATTCAAATGAATAACCGTTACGCAAATAAATTTGAACAACACTTCACCGGCGAAAAGATTAATTGACTAACTTGTATTTATCATATTTACACGTTAGTCAATTGACACATCCATTCGTGATTTATAATACAATGCAAGTTCCATACTCGCATGACAACGCTTCGTCCATTTATCGCGCTAAAATTAACATGAAGCCATTCCAAAGGGTGAATTAAACGTTCCCACACTTGCGTCATTCCCCTTATTAGCGCCCGCTAAATACCTCCGGTCTAATTATAGTGTTATGTTTATCATCCATGCAGACCAATAGGATGTTCTCCCACACTTGCATATATTGGAAACATGGACAAAACTTCGTGGTGATACACACAGGTATGGGAGCGCCATTAGTGGAATTCGAAATAAAAGGGTTGTATTAAATTTTTTTTTTTATAAATTTTCATGTGATTTTTGTGCAAAATAATTCTTAAAATCATAACCTTACTTTCTAACAAAAAAAAATCCTGTGTATGACATAACCCGTAGCACTGTGGCTCTATAAAATCCATAGAGCTCAATGGTAACACAAAACAAAGCAAAATTCCAAATATAACTAGCAAATTAAAGTACTTACAACACTAACTTATCCAAGTTAATTGCTTTTAAATTTACGAAGGGCCAAAAAGCCTTCCAAGATGCGTAAATACTCCAAAATAGTCACATCTGAACGTTGGACCAAATGTTTTTAACTACGACTAAAAATCACTTCCCCGGTTTAATGTTTAATTGCCTTTGAGCTTTTTTAAATAGACTTTTGAACATTTTGAGCAAAGTTTTATGTGTAAATTTTGAATAAAGAGTACCAGTTTTTAATACAGAACAGATATATGAAAATGCAATGAAAAATAAGACTCAATGAAAAAGAAAACAAATCTTAGATACTAGTCACTATTCAAACCGTAGTTAATAAATAGTGAGAAAATTTAAGGTTCCTCTGAAGAGCTTCCTATAATTATTGTTAAATACTAAGTTACTTACACTTACAATTAACACCAAAGACTAAACATTGAAGACACAATTATATTTTATCCTTAAAAGTAGTTTCTATGACACTAAACAAACTGTATCTTGTTTAAATCACAAGGATGGATATTTTATAAATACTTGAGATATTATTTTTTGAAAATTGATAAAAATGGATCACCTCGTTATATGTCTATAAAGAAATAAAAAAATATTTTTGAGAATAATTTTAAAAATGCTAATTCCTTTAAATTTCCTTATAATTTTTTTTTAATCAAATGTTTATACTCTTGTTTTTAATTGTAACGTTACAGGTAAGTAATAATACAAAAACTTATATATAAAAATTGGTCAAATCTGGATTAAAAATAAATATTACAAAATAGTTACTTTTAGAGGTACTATAAATAATCCCAGTGTTTAAACCCTGTTTAGTGATCGTATCGAAATAGAAACTAATTAGACGATTTTTTTTTGTTTTAACACTAAATACTAAACACCTAACACCTACATTTCAAACACACGACATCGAGACAAGAAAAGACAACATTTAAACAGAATGTACTTCACACATTTATTTGATTTATACTACTGAGAGGTAAATCTAGGTAATCGATTATAACCTATCGAATTAGGTAATCGACTACAATGTATCGATTACGTGACAATATATTTAGAACGGTTGATTTAATCGACAATATACTGAATCATAGAATAGTCAAAGATATTTTTACGTCGCAAGTATCAAATATCAACCTGCCAAATGCATTCATTCTTTTTTAACTCATCAATAGAATATAAGCTATAAGAAACTGTCAGTTTGACAAAAAGTGTTTCGGCTTAAAAATACCAGTATTGGCAATAGTACGGAAGTTTTACTAAGTTATTTAGGTAAAATAACCTTTATTCTGTTAAGATAAACATCTCAGATCAATACATATTTTAACGGAGTCCAAATTCCAAAGTTGCAGAAATTAACTTCCATTGTATTGTTAAACTTACATATTATATTTAATAATACGATTACTTCAATCTTATAGATTGAAGATAATATTTCTTAAGCATTGTTCACTAAAACACTCGAAGTATTTTCAGTGAAATTAATTTTATATCGTTTTCAATTATTAATTGAAATTTTAATATCTATTATAAATTGAGCAAAAAAAAACAAGAATCCTGATATTAATAATACCATGTTTGTAACCAAATATACTAGAGCAATGTCATTGCTTCCTTATCGTTTGAACTTTTTTCGATGATATTTTGTAATTTACAGTGAAGTATAGTTTACTTTTTTTAAAATTGTATACTTATATGTATACAATTCTTTTTAATTCGTACACTCTTTGGTACATTTAGTAACCTTCAATACTAATGATACTAAGGTGGATGCTACTTCCGCGGAGGTGCAAAGTAGCATCCACCTTAGTATTCAATGATGGATTTTCGCAAAGTAACTAACGCCTTCTTCAATCAAACGAATGGCACATTGATTTTTTTCCTTTTTTGCTTGCATGAAGCATTCAGTAGACCTCAACACGATTGGTCTATTGAGCCTGAAAAAAATACAAACCAATTTCTTATTCGACATTTATCCGCCGATGACAATGACAGTTTTATAAAACAAATAGATGAAGGGCTAAAAGAAAAACTGGCTAAGTCTATTTTTTCTCAAATTGATCTTTTGTAGTCTATGGCCACAAAAATAGTCATTTCATAATATTACCATACAAAATAAGTGTAAAACACGTAGCGTCACATTTTTTGTTATTGCTGTATTCCTTATTTAATAATGAATAACTAGCGAAGTCCGTGAATTGACCACGTCGGTTATTATTAGGCATATTTTGTACAGAGAAAAATCCCAAATACATGTAACATAATAGGTGGTAGAGCCACGCTGATGCTATTACTGGCTTCAGCATGAATGATTCGGCTCGTCGAGGGTAGTGCCAGATCCCCAGTGCCGATCCCCAGAGACACCGACGTGAATTAACAATCCTTGCATTGTTGCGTTTCATTCGGGCCCACCTCTTCGCATCTTCCCCTCTTCTGTTCCCTTCCCCCCTCCCTAACACAGGCCAGCAAACGCACCTGCGACTCCCCTGGTGTTGCAAGTGTATATGGACGGTGGTGTTCCCCTTAACATCAGGTAACCCACATGTTCGTTTATCTCCTATAATATAAAAAAAAACTTTTTAAAAAATCCTTCCAAAATAATTTATTCTCATGTGCGAGCATATTTCAAAACCACCATAATTCGTTTTCAAAAGTTTTGTAAATGTGACTTAGCCAGTTGTACCTTTTAACCCTTTAAATACTTTTCAAACAATATAATTGGAAAGATTTTACGAAGTATTAGAATAGTAAACTGTGCATAAGGTAACTTTAGGGATATCTGACGGATTGTTTCCTTATAACGACATTTCGTTATAAAGAGTTGCAGCACCAAATGTTTCACTTTTATATTGAACGTGTCAAACTTTCTCGTCAATCTGCTTAGATGCCTGAAGTAATTTATAAACTGAGACTGAAATTAGTACAAAAATAAATTCAAACACTTGTTTTAGGCATTTAACATTAAAATTTGAAATTACGTCTCCTTATTTAAAACAAAAATATATGTAGTTTGCGGCCCGCGATACAATGAGTGAAAAGTGTTTATGGCCCGTTTAAAAAAAAAAGATGAGTACCACTGTCTTAGACAATTAATACTTACCTAAAAACAAATATCACGAAGATCATCTACACATATAATAAAAATGTAAATCTAACATGCCTGTACCTTTTAAATTTCTGTATAAAAGTCGTTACAAGAATCTAGATAAGATAAAAACTTTTTAACAAAAAATTAAACCGCCGAAAAAACTGAAAATCAAAAAATAATAAACTTTTTACTTTATTCATCTTAATAACTAAGTTCTTAAACTAATGTAAGTATACCTTCGTAATTTTAAGTCAGCGCCAAACAAATAATAATATAGTATAACTAATTAATGACAACAATGATTGCAAGTATATATTTACTGACGTCTCAAATACGAACATACTTGTTCGTAATACAGAATGACTCTCGCGCTATAAAGCGTATATGAATATATTAAAATTTGAGGTAAGGCAACGAAACTGAAATAAATTATACCTTAAAAGGATACCGTTATGCAGAATTTACACTGTATTCATAATTTAATTTAATACAATATCTTTAAAGAGTTAACTTATACCTGATGCCGATTGTTGGGCCCTTGAGGATGGTTCAGTTGATGCGACAGCAGATCGTCTGCGGAAACTTTAGTCGTTAACAGTCCAGGGTTTCTTACAACACATCTGAAATATAAAATATACCAATACTGAGATATATTTAAGTTTAGCTATATATTTTCGACAAAACGAGAAACAATTTTTTATCTCTTCTTCCATTATTTAAATGAAATAAATATATGAATACTTAGGATATATATTTAAGCTCGCTTATTATTATCCATTTTTCCATTATTTAGCATTTTTGCGTCAATATAATCTGCCTTTCTTTTATGTGAAACATCGATAGGCGGAGCGTAAACCTGATTGTTGGTGTGGCAACGCATATGCGAACTTCGCACTATTAACGACATACTCAAAAACATTTGCAACCATATCTGTATAAACATAACATACAAATTGGTTTGTCGGCCACTCGTTATACTAGTGTTACGAGGCACACGCCGACAACCTAGCGCCCTTTGATACATGCCGCCAAACATACCGCGCCTGCACCTAATTGAATTTTTGCATTTTGTATTTAATAGAAATGAGTATTTATGTAATAAAGGAAATAAACAGTCATTATTTAATGCATTATCTTTTCATTGTGCCATAACTGATTCCTGTAGTAATATGACCTTTTATGCATATAACTTATACAAAACAAATTCGATGTTTCACATCTGCCAGACGTCTACGACGGCTCAATTTTTTTTTTGTTTTTTTTTGCTATTTAGCTTACTTGACGTATTTCGTAATTTCACATCTACTTTGTTGTGAGTAAGTTCTAATCTACTTGAAACACATGATTCTCTTTGTAACTTTTTACATGCCCATACAATTTGTAGTAGTTTTTGGTCATTTTTTCCGCGACTGGGGAAACTTTAAAATTCGTCTACATACATTTATTCGGTATTTGATCAAACTGAGTCACTTAAATTTGATAGATTTGAAGAATGATTTATGAGTAAAAATTAAGTTTACAATTTTTGTGACGAAGTACGTAAATTTATTATAAGCCATAAAAGATTTTAAAGAGGAAGAATTCCTTTGCAATTGCCGCACATGCTTAATTGAACAGCGTGAAATATCACCAAGATATAAAAAAAAAATGGAAATAAAAATATTTACAAGAAAATAATAAAGCATATCATGGAGTAACATTTTGACTTTGTTTCATTCAAATCGGTTCGCTCTATCAAAAGTTATTGTAATTTTAATGACGACGCCACTTAAGTACGAGAGAAAAGCAGAAGTAAATGGACTTAAAACAAGTGTCTCTCTATTAGTCACTGTTTTCTTTAGGTATCACGTGGACCAAATCGCAGGCTCAGCTACTATTTGGTATGCTTACTCTTGTCGCGAGGGTAATTAGATTTCTGATAAAAACTCGAGATACCTAAATATTGAGTTACCCTATTTTTTTTAAGGTGCAAAAGTGCAAAGTGTTAGACATATTTCGATACAGACATTAATTTGACTTGACCTTATTCGAAGCTTACTTAAGAGATAGGCACTTCCGTTTCCCGCCAGCATGCCCACTTTTGACAGTAAATATCACTAACTTCCGGTCAAATACCTTACACGTGTCTCGCCCCACCATGGCAGAGAGGTGTATTTAGAGCGACGCCGTCTTTCAACTTCATTGGCGTCTTGTTCCCCGCCGAGAACAAACGTGCAAGTGAAATACTTGCACAAAAGTGAAAAATATTTGCAGAAAATATTTTATTTTTTAATTTTATAGTCTGATTAATATTTCCAGAAAATATTGTATTTCTGTTTTTCAAGTATATGAAAGAGTGTTAATATGTTCCTGGAAGGATTGGTAAAAAGTATTGTAAGGCCGCGTAAGTAGCTACTTACATATTAACCTATTGCTGTTACTGAGGAACAATACTGAGGAACAATATAGCGATACCTGTCGTTGAAAAACTATCACGTGAGTACAAGTTCGATCACGTGAGTACAAGCTAAGTCAGTTTTAAGAACTGACTATTTGATTTAGTGTTAATAACATTTTTTATGCGAACGGGTTACCCCGTTCGAATTTATTTTTAATTTCCGGTCATTTTATGAAGTGCTGCTCTTTTATAAAATATTATCATCGTTTTTATTGCCTAATATACCGATTGTTTATATACATATATTGTGTGTATGCATACATCTCACATTATATATATTTTTTTCGAATGTGGAAATAAGTGGTGTTAGTAAAAATTAAAATTTTATTAATTGTTAATGTTATGTAGTTACCTCGAGTGGTACTGAAAAATCCACCTTTCCCCTAAATAAAAGGGGGGGGGGGGTAAATGTGTACGCCGCAGTATATATCGTTATATAAATATCCAATATATGATATATCGAAGTACAACCCTCTACAAATTGCAAGCAGCAGTGGTAAGCATTATTATTTCGAAACCATGTTCACTGAATATTCAGATCTTGGTATACCTGCGGCGGAGCCATGCTGCATTATATTATCTTATTTTACTCTTAAATGTTTTTAATGAATTTTTATTAGCTGTAAGACCCACGACAGTTTATTTTAAAAATCAATTAATATACGCTTATTTTAGCACTTCTTCTTCTTCTACTTGTGGTGATACTAGCTCGTAGTCGCTGATAATGGATTTTGATTGTTGTCGGATTGAGGAAAGCAATAGTAATGATCAAGTATGCAAAATTCTACCAACTATCATCAGACGAAGAAGCTCGTGAGCACTATGCACGCTAGTGGAATCTCAATACCTCTGGCCTGTCTTCAGAGCGTGACCCCTCGGGCTCGCGGATAGAAGTTTATCCTCGAGCGAGCACGTAATGTCTCCAGTGAGTGAGTTGGCAGGCTTATTCAGTTTCTTTGAACAGGAGAACATCAGTGCAGGATCACGGCGATTATATAAATAACCTGCGTAGGGTTATTCCGATGGTTATTGGTGCCAGATCACGGCTAAACCCGCGTAGGGTTATTACGAGTATCGGTGCAAGATCACGGAGATTATGTAAATAACCTGCGTAGGGTTATTCCGACGGTTATTGGTGCTGGATCACGGCTAATATATCGCGTAGGGTTATTACGAGTGTCGGATGATTATTACGAGTATCGGTGCAAGATCACATCGATTATATAAATAACCTGCGTAGGGTTATTCCGACGGGTATTGCTGCTGGATCACTGCTACTTAACTCTAATTATGTAACGATCCCGCTGAGGTCTCGTCAGTGTCTCCGCGTAGGAACACGTTAATCACATAATAAGCCCGCGCAGGGCTTTCAGTCAGTGCGTCTTGCTCAAGTGCGTCTGCTCAGGAGTACGCGCATCACATAACTAGCCCACGCAGGGCTATACGGTGCCTCTGCGCAAGAGCACGCTAAACATGTAACTAGCCCGCACTGGGCTATTCAGTGCCTCTGCGCAAGAGCACGCTAATCACATAACTAACCCGCGCAGGGCTATTCAGTGCCTGCGCAAGAGCACACTAATCACGTAACTAGTCCGCACAGGGCTATTCAGTGCCTCTGCGCAAGAGCACACTAATCACGTAATTAGCCCGCGCAGGGCTATTCAGTGCCTCTGCACAGGATCACGCGAAGCATATAACTAGCTCTCGCAGGGCTTTCAGTGCCTCTGCACAGGAACACCGAAGCATATAACTAGTCCTCGCAGGGCTGTTCGGTGGCTCCTCGGTGCCTTCACGCAGGAGCACACGGATGATGACTGATGACTAGCAGTAACTAGCACTTAGCCCACGCAGGGCTACTCGGTGCCTCTGCGCAGGAGCAAGCGAATCATGTAACTAGCCCACGCAGGGCTATTCGGTGCCTCCATGCAGGGGCACGCGAATCATGTGTCTATCCCTCGCTTCGCAGAGCTATTCGGTGCCTTCACGCAGGAGCACGCGAATCATGTATCAATCCCTCGCAGAGCTATTCTGTGCCTTCACGCAGGAGCACGCAAATAATGTATTCCCTTGCAGAGCTATTCGGTGTCTTCACACAGGAGCACGCGGATCAAGTAACTAGCCCGCGCAGAGCTATTCCATGCCTATTTAATGCCTCTGTGCAGTGCGGAAGCACGCAAATCGTATAACGATACGCAGTTTGTTCAGTGTCTCCTCACAGGAACACGCATTTCGTTGGATTATTCGGTGTACGTGAATTACGGAAGCAACCCTCGTAGCGTTAGTCTGTGGTTCTTCGTAGGACACACAAATTATATAATGAACCTTCGAAGGGTTATTTGAAACCTCCTCGCGGGATTGCACATATCATAAAGGATAGTAGATAACAGCGCGCAGGAGTAGTTCATACTAGGAAGCCAGACCACCTAAAGCTATACAATAATATAGTAATGATGTGACCTGTCCCCAGTGTGAACGTACGTCTATCGCCAAGTTAGGATATGTCAGTAAATTTACGTGGACGTGAAATGTGGAGAAATGAATTTCGGAAAAATGGACTGTTGTCTTTTAGCAGTTTTGTTATAACCGATAACGGTTAGGAGTAGATAGGATAATAGGAATTTTTGCAGGAACGCAAATCGTTCCGATAACTGTATGGCTGTTTAATCGGTGTAACCTCGTGTGTGATCATACATTGCTTCTGGACGGTCGATCTCACAGGGTGCAGCAAGGTTTTCTTGTTTTTGTGGTTGTCGGAAGTTTTCTCATGTGGTATAGGATCAATACTTATAGGCATCGCTACTCTGTAACTTCTAGTCGCATCAAGGGCGCATATTCTGCTTAAATAGGCTGCGTCAATACTATTATTTGTATGGTTATTGACCATTAACACAAACTTGTTATAACATTTGTAACTTCAAAAGTGGCTTCAATCTTGCAGCAAATATGTGAAGACTCCCGGTAAAAGCATGAGTAGTTGGAAGTAACCAGCATTGGGTGTTTAGCAGAAGCATCTACTAATCGAAGTATATTAAATCGAAGGTTTAATACTCTGTATTTTAAGCAGTCTCGAATAGCTTCGAAGGTCTAACTGTTCACATTTCGAAGGTCTAACTGTTCACATTTACAAAGTATTTTGGCTACTGTGGTACTAATAAAGACTATTACTCAGTGTTCTAGTAAAGTCTCAAGAGTTTGCATAGCTTCAAAGAATCTTATAGGTTCTATGTAACGCCCTCGTAGGGTCACTGCCTAACATAGTAAGGTCATGCCTCTAATTAATTGATTGCAGCGAAAGTTTTGAGCCAACATGTGGAAATGGTCGATTAAATGTTTTACCGAATAACCCAAAGTAACAGTGCCGCTAAGCAGTCAAGGTTGTCTCTTATGTAAGTTTGCTTAACTAGTTCGATGAGGCAGCATGAGAGCGATGCGTCTGTTACCTATAGTAGTTTGAGGGCGACGGGGGCCGAGGCGCAGAGTCGCAAACGCCTTGCGGTTCGCGAGGTGACGCTGCAAGCGCTTTCTAGCCTCGAGGCCAACAATCACATCGCTCGCCACATAAATAAGGTACCTCTTTAGTAAAACCATTTCGTTCGGCTTTGAACATAACGGCAGGAACAGAAATTGCTATATTACTGTATGGTGTCGCACACGCTTTTTGTGAGAATCATTTCGAATTGGTTATATGATGAGTAGTTTGTCTTTGAGTCGTAATTTAAGTTTGCTATCAAAACTTTTAGACCAAGAGAGTTCTTCTAGAAGGGCTTTGTCAACATTATTTGCTCAAAATATAGGCTACAAGCCATAAAAATGTAATATATTTTTTGATGCTAGTATAAATCTTTGGTTATTTTAACAAAACCCAGTGATTTTTACATACAGCAGTTGTCTTTGATATCACTTAGGGTGTTTTTAGACGGTTAATGTTTTAGTTTCGTACTACTAGATAGCACTAGAGATCATTGACAGCTCTTAAGCTGTGAAACTTTTTCAAATAGGAATGTGTAAATCTCTATCAGATATGTTTATACGCACGTAACTGGTCTTATTTTAGGTAAAATTCTTTATAAAGTGTAACAACGCGTAAAATAAAAGGTCACTGTATATGTATGTACTTTATTACAATCACTTTAACCACTTCAAACGATTATAACCACAACAATTTGTCACTTTATTATTTCAAAAGAATGCTCTAAACACCAGAGCTTCCGCGCTAATACAATTCTTCAAAAGAACGCTCTAAAGGCAAAAGCTACCGCGCTAATATAGTGCAAGACTGTGTCAAATCAAAGCACGCACGGGCTTATATGGCTGGCTACTCCTACCCCACCGTAAGGCGTGGCTTAAGCTTGGCTAGATGGCGCTACTGGCGGGTGGGGTAGTTGTATGGCTTGGCTTGGCTATGGCGATACTTCCGGCGGCAGCACTAGTCATTAGGCATTAGTACTTCCGGTGACAGTACCGTGGCGCGGTACGGACTTCCGGTTGTTACAAAAGGTAAAATTCTTTATAATAGTGATAGTGAACCAAATCGTTTCTCGTATCGTATTTTAAAATCTACCGCGGTGAATACCGAATCCTTAGTAACTAAGACTAGAGGCAATTAAGAAACCATACCATAGTTTCTTATGGCATAGTTATACATTTTTTGTTTTGGTATGATTATATACTGAAATGTGGTAAACTTTCTAGTTCACAGGCATCTTTCAGAGGGAATTGCCTTCTTGACTATATAGGCCTTATTCAGAATTGATAGTACCTCTGTAACTAAATCATCTTGGACTAACGTGCTAACTTTAATGCTTGTGTAATCAAGATTCCCTTATGAATCTTGGCTTATCTAGATCACATTGGCGTCGGTGTCTCTACCACCACCAGGCGATAACAAACAAGTCTCATAAGTAAGCTTCGAATAAGGTCAAGTCAAATTAATAGAAGCGTTTTACCTTACAATAAAACGCATATTAATTTACTTACCTTATTCGAAGCTTAATATTTTAAATTCTGCCTGGTATTATTATTCGACTCAATGAAGTTGAAAGACGGCGTCGCTCTAAATACACCTCTCTGCCATGGTGGGGCGAGACACGTGTAAGGTATTTGACCGGAAGTTAGTGATATTTACTGTCAAAAGTGGGCATGCTGGCGGGAAACGGAAGTGCCTATCTCTTAAGTAAGCTTCGAATAAGGTAAGTAAATTAATATGCGTTTTATTGTAAGGTAAAACGCTTCTATTGCTTATACATTATTCGACTTTTCTTTCGTTTGTTTTTCATTTAGATACGTTTTTTTTTCTCATGGCGTCTGAATATCCTGTAGAAGAGATTAATCTCACCTTAGACTCCTCTCGCGAAGTCTCCTCGAAACTGCGGGTTTTATACGAGGACCCGCCGCGCTGTGTAACCCCCTCCCAGTTATGAAAAACAGACTAGTACTAGACCGAGGGGCACCTCCAGCTTGGAGTTCTTTAAGCCTTTGAATATGAAAATCTATAAATATGTCTAGTGACTCCCGTGCCTCTGGCACGTGTAGATAATGGAGATCTATTGTTGTCGAGTTAGGGTTTTTAGCTGCGTTCAGCTGAAATGAAGGACATTCATGAAAATAATGAAAACATCTATACCAGGTGAATGTTTTGTGATTTATTTAAGTTATTATCCATATTTTTAAAACAAACTCTAAGGTTATTATTGTTGTTTATTACTATTTATTTTGATATTATTATTTAATGTGTCAAGTGTGACCATGAAGTGTCATATCCTACTGCGAGTACTGCGAGTGTCGAACCTTTCACCTGGTATATACATACGCAGAAGCGTAGCAGTTAAGTACTTTTTCCTCATTTGTTTCTCAACCTTTTTTTTGTTTATTAGATATCGAACGACCTTTGGTATTATCATTTTTTGGAGAACCCCTTGCGTTTTATGGGACAAAAAGTATCCTAGATGTAATCTCGTAATATTAGTTATCACTGTGTCAAATTTCGTTAAAATTGGTTTAGTACTTTCAGAGTGATACGTGTTCACAGGGACAGACAGACAGACAGCCAAAAATTGTAATAAGATTATTTTTGTCTTCTATATTGATAACATAATCTACCCCAATTATAATTTTCAAAAAATATTTAATGTACAGTTTTGGGCTTGTTACAATTTTATTATAGTATAATATAGATTCTTAGAAACAAGATTTTTTTTCACAAATATTTAAAAAGTACAGACATATTACATTTATATTGTTATAATATGTAAGATAAGCTTGGTCTTTATGTAAAAAAATATCACGATATCTGTAATTCAACATTTATTTAATTAGTTTTCAAGAGAGTACGGGTTTAGCATTGTGTAAGATGGGGAAGCGGTGTTGTGCGTACTCGCAGGAGGGCCGATGTAATTGGATAACATTATTTACAAAGATATTTTTAGCAAGTACATAATATTTGGTTGTAGTCTTTTTTTTTGTTATTCCTTTGTACTTAAAATATATCATTACATATTATAAAACGATGTCCTCTGCCGGGCCTGTCTGTCTGTCTGTTCGTGATAAACTCAAAAATTACTAAGCAGATTTTCATGCGGCTTTCACCAGCAGATAAAGTGATTCATGAGGAAGGTTTCGGTATATAATTTGTCAAGGTTTTCTTTTTATCAGGTCGGTACGAACGAGCCCGCTTGTTAAAGTAAGAGCTAGTTGGGAATAAGAATAATATTTTCTATATACGACTTATGTCTAATCATTAAAACACTAAGAATGGAAAAAAGGAACACCTACTTGTATAAGTGATACGGCCGCCATACTGTTTGCATACTCGTATTTCTGACGATGGTAGGTCGACACCTCGGAGTAAAATGTAGCGACGTGGGTCATGCCACGTTGAATATACTCTTGTGCTTTTTGGAAGTTACTGAAAAGAAAAAACGACTATAATTTTTGAGTTGCAGCGTACATATAAAATTTGGAACTTAATTTATTGAAATAAAAGCCTGCAAAATTAATCTTACAACATAAGGGTGTCGTTATCTATACATATAAGAACATAAATTTATGTGTCTGTAATTTTTCGATTTTGGTTAAGGGCGTGCGAATATCGTTCGAATCGAATCGAATTTTAATTTTCGATTCGAAATTCGAATCATCGAATTATTCGAAAGTTCCCGGATAATTCGAAAAATTTTGAATTATTCGAAAAAAATCTATTCGAGTTTCGAGTAATTCGAAATTCTTACATTGCTTACTTTTGCTGACCAGAGGGAGGAATTGTTCAGAAACTATAAAGATTCTCCTTACGTAATGCTTGAAAGGTCCCTAACATGTAATTGAAAACAACAAAACTTTCTGAATGATTACCATAATAGGCCCCCCTCGGCAGCGGCTCAAGCCTAGGTCAGTTCCCTCGGCGTGAAGCCCTTGAGAAACAACAAAACTTTCTGAATGATTACCATAATAGGCCCCCCTCGGCAGCGGCTCAAGCCTAGGTCAGTTCCCTCGGCGTGAAGCCCTTGAGTACACTGCTCACGCGATACAGTGACGCAAAACCTTACATCACTGCTACGACATCACACACATCACCTATACACACGTGCACGCCTACACGCTTACACGCTGTTTTTCTTTTTTATAGAAATAAAGGATAAAGAGTTCTAGCCTTATTTTTCCCTATCCTATATAGTTTAGAGGAATTTTTCCGACACAAAATACATATAGGAGTTGTTGAGGCACGCATGCTTGGTACACATGCATGTTTCAATAACTCATATACGTATATCTAGATAGCTTAAGTTAGCTCAGATAGATCGCAATTTTTGCACAAAACAGGCGACAGCCCAAGCCGAGGTGTGCCGTGCACCCTTGAGTAAGTCGCCCAAACATTCTAAATCGGCTGAGTGTCTTCAGCGCTCGCCTCAATAGTTCGGTGAAGCTGTAAAGACCTTTCCAGGTCAACAGCGTTTACATTTTTTTTTATTATAGGGGGCAAACGAACAGTCGGGTCACCCGATGGTAGACGATCACCGCCGTCCATAGACACTTGCAACACCGGAGGAGTCACAAGTGCGTTGCCGGCCTTCGGAAAAAAATGAATGCAACTGTACCATAACTTTTAATGACAGTACACATGTGTCAACGTGGGTACGTGGCGAGGTGTACGAGCGCAGGCGATCTTGCTACCCTTTCCCCTCAATTGCGTCCCTCTGATACCTAACTTCGCGTTCCGCGCATTAACTTCAGAGCGGTTAAAAAGTTTGACGCGGACTATACAGTAGGCATATTTTCAAAAATATTAACGTAATGAGAGCAAATTTTTATATCTTATTTTTATTAGTTAGTACACCCGTGCGAATACGGGGTGGCAGCTAGTAAAAATAAAAAAAAAAAACGTTCCACAATTAATACAATACGTAAATAAAATTAAAAATTAGTGCACGTCACACGCGATTGAAGTCAAACTTTTTAAATATTTTTGATATTGTCAATAAATAGTTCATAACCAAATCAATAAAAAATTATTGGAAAAAAAGATATTCAATTTAATAATAATAAAAATCATAGAATAAAATTAATTATGTAATTATAGCGTGCGACCGTGCTGCCATCTGGTTTCAATTGAGTAAATAAATAATTAAATCAAAGGTTCATTATCTACAGTGGCATCCATCAGGTAATTCGGAATTTAAATAACACAGAAAATATTAATTAGCAACTTTTTGTTTAAGAGTAAATAAAATATAGAAAATTACAAGCAGATTACTATGATAAGCAACGAATTCAAATAATTTTGATTTAATAGAAGTTTTGGTTATGTTTAATTATTATCTAACCAAATCGTACAGAAACGAAACATACAAATATTTTCAAGAAAGTAAGTTACGGACATTAGTTTATACGAAACAAAGACGACACGTTCTGAGATAGGATAATGATTTTCATAACACACTTTTTTTTACTTTTTTTTTTGGCAATCAATCTTTCAGATTATTACTGCCATTGTCGCGTAGTAAATAATATTACATGACAATATTTCGTTGTGCGAGTCAATATTCTAAAAAGATGGTGGATCCCTTGTTAGAACCTTCCAGGGAGTTGTGGCATGTCAGAATTTCATGTTCCGTGGTATTATTTTCCATTCACTTCACTTATGCACAATAAACTAACTATATTACGTAAAACACTACCAAATTTACAAAATATAGAGTCAAATAACACAAAATTATGAATAAAGTATAAAATCTACTACACTACATGACAGACTAAAATTCCGCCAAAAACCAACCAACACACTTATATTATTATTTATCGAATAGATTTAAATCTGTATTATAACACTATACTGACGCGTTTCTTCGTTGGAGGTGCTTCTCGGCTTTTTCACGGTACTCTAGAACAGTGGACATCTGTATATTCTGTCCCTTTGTCAATAGCGGCCACTCCACTTCACTTAATGCCTGTAAAAGGTACACACAAAAACTTACAACTTATCACATATAGTATCCATATGGTATATCATTATGTTTTTTCAATACTTTACAAGTTTATTGTTTGACCAGAAATTCTAACTTAGTACATCTATCTAATACCTTTAAACGAGCAATTCTTGTATATTTTTATGTTGTTATATATTCAGGATCTTGGAAACGGCGTCAGTGATTACCGTGAAACTTAGGTGTGTAGGTGGTGTCCGGGACGATAAATCGATGTAGCTAGATTTCATTCATAGAAAACTTTTTTATCAGAGTTTTCAGATAATGATAAAATATAGCTGGAATATAAAGGTAAATTTCGCCACAGCTGTCAAAACAAAAATAGCTCAAATGGGAATCGGTTGCTTTGAAAATCCGTCTAACCCCAGTTCTAATCCGAGTGACAACAAAAGAGATGTCTTTTTCAATTTTTTGGACACAATATGTTAATTTTCTAAGGCAACCCTAACAGTTTATTTTAATTTAAATATGTTTTATAAAAAACCGAGCTGGGCTCGGTCGCCCAGGTACTGTTACCTAAAAACCCTATTGGTTACATCGCGAGACATTTAAATAATCCTACGTAATTTAACTTTAATAATAAATGTTACTGATATTTACAGATACGTTTAATTGCTTGCAAGAAGGCACTAACAAATCTTCAGTTCAATATATATCTCGCTTCAAAAATATTTGGTGTATTTTGAACAATTATTAAAATATGTGTAATTAGATAGTGTAATTTCATAAAATGTTGTAAATAGGTATGATTCATACGCCAAACGTATCAAAATAAAGTACAGGTCTTTTCCGTCGATTTTTTAAATTAAATTTACATAATAATAACAACCATATTACACAGTTTAGTACCTCGGACTATGATACTTTTGCCTATCATAAAAAAAGTTCATAGGAAAAACAGATCATAGCTCAGAACTTTATCTAATGTTATAAGCCCCAGGACGCGCTCCCGGAGGATTCAACAACTTGTAGTCCGTTGCAGTTATTAAGACCTTGCTAGGTCAATAGCGTAGTCAGGTCGAAAAAAAATTATTCACCAAAAGTTCAAAAACAAACTTTAACTACAGTCCTCTTTGTTGTTTTTTAGTATCTGTTTTGATAGCATTGTTTTATATATTAATTGTGACTATGAAGTATGTGTTTATGTGTATGTCCATAAATATTGCGAGTGTTCAACCAGCGACCCGTATAATTATAACGATCTAAAAAAATCATTGTACTGAATGAATGCAATGGATTTATCATATTTGCTGTTAAACAAAATAGCTACTAAATATAATGAACAATCATCATTATAACACGAATTTTATTTCATCATAACCGCTGAAACCAAGAGTTTAACCAATGAAGTAAAATTTAGTATAGTTCGGTTCTGTTTTTTAAATTGACACGTGATTATTTTTGACCTAAGACAGTGCCTAATTTGTTTAATTTTTTACCTAAAATCGATGCGTTATAGTTATAGCAGATTTATCGTCTATGCGTGTTTCTGAAATTCACATCATAATAATCGCTATGTAATATATAAATTAATTTACATGAATGTATATTTTGTTTAAAATTACAGAACAGTAACCTTTCTTTCTTGATCCAGAACCTTCTGTTGTCGCTCGAGCTCTTTGTCCATGATGAATTTTTTAACACCATCAGCCTTGTTTACAACCTCGGTCTTTCCCATAGAAATCAATAGTACCTAAACAAAAAAATACATTTTCCTTTTACATAAACTGGATATATAATTAAAACAGGAAAATATGTAGAACACAAATGTAACTGTATATCACTGTACCACCACAGTAATATTGTTAACCGCAAATTAAACACTTGTAAATCAAATAATAATAATCAATAATTAGTCATTGTTTTATTTTATTGTTCTAAAACCCGAAGTGATCGAATACCACGAACTATTATAGAATGGGGAATTGTATGTTTTTCTAGAATTCTGCATTGTACGTCGACATTAATATCTAGACCACATTCAACATCTATATTTTCGGGGGATTCCAAAGAGCACATAGGTTAATCTATCTGCAATAATAAAACTGCGGTTCTGTATACGCATTTAATTAATTTTCTCTATTTTGTTCCTCTATCTACATGTAATTTATTTTATACACGAAAGATATACGTAATTTCTCAATTGAAATAGGCCGTGTTACTTGTCGAGCTTACCGTTCCGTGGGAAACTAATTCCTAAAGACAACGAAATGAAGCTGGACAGGTACTACGACTTATTCAACGAGTTGACTAAAAACGGTTATAGAGTTAATCTATATGACATAGAAGTGGGAGCGAAAGATATACCGGCAAAATCTCTCTATAGCCTGTTTTGTAGGTGGTAGAACCACGCTGAAGCTATTACTGGTTTCAGCATGAACGGGTCAGCTCGCCCGAAGTAGCACCACCCTCTCACAGAAACCGACGCGAAGTAACAATGCTTGCATTGTTGCGTTTCGTTCGGTCAGTGAGAGCGCCAGAGACTCACCTTACCGCTCCTTCCCCCTAACCCCCAAACATAGGCTGGCAACGGATGGATTGTCTAAGCACGGCGGTGATTGCTAAACACCAGATGACTTGCATATTCGTTTACCTCCTATGACATAATAAAAGAAAGACTCCGGTCTATCCAGAACTACAGTAAATTATATACTAGAACGAGCCTCTACAGCTGTACTAGCAGGTTTATACCAGATTTAGATAGGCAGGGAGAGAAGTATGAATTCGAAAGGGGTCCCTTAAACCTACACCCGTATCAGAAGTCTCGGAAACTACTCAGAGTTTCTCTCGCTGCCACGCGATGGAACCGGCACCCGCACGGTGAATCCATAGTATGTAGTAGTACGTTTTTAAGAGTTGGGGTATTTCAGGTGAAGCGGACAACGAAAAAAAAATTGAGGTTCGCAAATTTATTGATATTGACCCTAATTTAACTTTTGGTAGATATGAATGTGAATACAGAATTTCTTCTCTCTGTCATATTTATTTGTCAAGTAATGGGCTTCTAAAGTTCAGTCATGTTTGAAATTTGAATTTATTGGAAGTAGTTTTTCGAAATGAACAAATTTACAATAAATTATTAAACGCAGCGATTTATATAGGAGATTAATTGATCTTACAGGAAAACAAGCGAGCCGAAAAAAAAAATTAATGTACAAAACTGGAAGTCAAGTTTTCAAAACAGAATTGTAGTAACTTGGGCAAACTTTTTAAAATTTTATATTATATCAAACATAGCTTAAAACACGCATAAAATATACTCCAACTTTTAAAATAGGCACTGCATTGGTTAAGGAGACGATTAATGCTCATACATGTCGCACTACATTGAGGAATGACGCTAGCCTAAATAGCTTAAGTTGGCAGATATCTCATTAAGTTGCCTCAGTATTAACATATATCATCGTCCGGCATCTTGAAGAAGTGGGGCCGAACCTGTCGGACGTGCAGTTTGGCTTCCGGGCGGGGCGTTCCACGATAGACGCCCTGACCCTCCTAAAACAGGTCTCCATGGAGGCGACCTCTCAGGGGGAAAGGTTATTGACGGTGTCCTTGGACATCGCCAACGCCTTCAATAGTCTGCCGCATGGTGTCATACGGGAGGCGCTCCGCTTTTTCGGAGTGCCCCCGTACCTGCGGCGGCTGTTGGAGGCGTATCTCGACGAGAGAGAGGTCGCCTTTGTGGACAACAGGGGACAGATGGTCCGACGCCAGACGGCCTGCGGTGTTCCACAGGGGTCAGCTTTAGGCCCACTCCTGTGGAACATGGGCTACGACTGGGTGCTCCGCGGCGCGCTCCCTTCTGGAGCACGCCTCATTTGCTACGCGGATGACACCCTAGTCGTAGCCCAGGGTGGGGAAATAAATAGCCTGTTGCGCCTGACCACAGAGGCTGTCACTCTCGTGGTCGGGCGCATCAGAAGGTTGGGCCTCGAGGTGGCTCTCGATAAGACCAAGGCTCTATTGTTTCATGGGCCTCGGCGAGGGCCGCCTCCGGGGGCCCATATCTACGTCGAGGGAGTCCGTGTTGGGGTGGGGACCCAGATGAAGTACCTGGGCCTCACCCTGGACGGACGCTGGCGGTTCGAGCCCCATTTTAAGGGGCTCGGACCGCGTATAGTGAAGGCGGCAGCGGCGCTCAGACGACTACTCCCCAACACGGGGGGGCCGGGTGCCGTCTGCCGCCGCCTCTATATGGGGGTCGTCGGATCCATGGCCGCCTACGGGGCACCGTTGTGGGTTGACGCCCTCAATGCCACTAATATCCGAGCGCTGCGAGCCGCGCAGCGTACCGTGGCTTTGAGGGCGATACGAGGATACCGAACGGTGTCCTCGGCGGCGGCCATGGTACTGGCCGGCTCCCTTCCCTGGGAGCTAGAGGCGGAGGTGCTTGCCGCCGTATATATACGGCGGCTAAGAAACGGTTGGGGGAGCCTCCAGCTCTCAGAGAAATAGAGGAAAAGAGAAGAACAAAGAGGGAGGAGATGGTGGAAAGGTGGAGGCGGGACCTGGCGGACGCGCGTTACGGTCGATACACAATCGACGCCGTCCGCCCGGTCCTGTCGGAATGGTACCAGAGGGGATGGGGCTCCCTGACATTCCGTCTGGTGCAGGTGCTGACCGGGCACGGGTGCTTCGGTTGGTACCTGCATCGGATAGCACGCAGGGAGCCAACCGCCGTGTGCCATCAGTGCGGTGTTGAACCGGACACCGCGCAGCACACTCTTTCCGAGTGTGCTGCGTGGGAGGAGCGGCGCCGCACTCTGGCTGCGGCGGTAGGTGGTGATCTCTCGCTGCCGAGCGTCGTAAAAGCTATGCTCGGCAGCGAGGATGTATGGAATATTATGGCCTCCTTCTGCGAAGAGGTCGTCTCGCAGAAGGAGGCGGCGGAGAGGGTCCGTGAGCAAGACCCTCACAGTGGCCGTCTCCGCCAACAAAGGGCAGGCAGGAGGAGGCGGCAGTTTGACCGCCACCTCCCACCTTAACCGGACCAGAGAAGATGGGCCGGGGGGCCCATCTTCCCATTGCACGGGTCCGGCGGATGGAGGAGACGGCCGGTGTGTACCCGGCTGTCTCCTTATAAGACGAGGCTCGGCGGCGGCACTTCTGCTGCCGGGCCAACCGCCGGGGCGGCACGATGAAGTCTATAGAGATCTCGTGCCGCCCCAACCATAGCGGAAGACGTACACCGTGGGGTTTTAGTCCGTGCGAGTCGGACATAACCTACCCTCTCCCCCGGGAGGGTGGGTATCCATAAGGGATTTCCCCACGTTAAAAAAAAAAAAAAAAATTAACATATATCATACTATTTAAGTTAATGTAAGCTATAACGATGATTTAGGGTAAATATATTGAAATGAATGTGATATACATAAATAAGTATACACATGTAAAGGAATATTAGTAGAAAGTAGTAATAAACAAGATTTTTGTACCAACGAAAGAATTACTAGCACCATTATGTTGTTGCGTGAAGATTTATTTCTATATCAATTGAACCCAGAATCATATACTACAAGGAGAAGTACAGCGGTAAAAATTTCATATTTTTCGTTATTGTTCTGATATCTTGGTGATATCGTGAACATTACAGGTCATTTACAGGTACCTAGATAGCTACTTTTAGATAGGTAATTGCCTTTTATTATTTATTTGTGACTCCGTAATTGCAAAGACTCGTTGTAAAACCACAATGAATAACGGATCAACCACAATGTACAATAAAGATAAAAAATATAATAAATCGAAGTGACCTTTTAAAGTTATAGTTTATGTAAAATTGAAGTAATCAATAATTTCATAAAACATTATAAAACAAAGTCGTTTGCCACGTCTGTCTGTCTGTTTGCAATAAACTCGAAGACTACTGAATGGCTTTGTCATGGGGTTTCTCCAGCAGATAAGTGATTCATGAGGGAGTACATAATAAACTGTGTTCATTATCACATAAGTACATTCTGTGCAAAGTTTTTTTTTTATATTATTAGGGCGGGACAACGTCCTTTGGACCCACTAGTTTATCAGGTGGTTGAGCCAAGCACCAGGTGGTAGAGCCAAGCTGAAGCTATTATTGGTATGAGCATGAATGGGTCGGCTCGCCCGGGGTAGTACCACCCTCTCACAGAAAACCGACGTAACAGTGCTTGCATTCTTGCGTTTCGTTCGGTCAGTAAGAGCGTCGGAGACCCACCTACCCTCCGCTTCCCCTTCCTCTCTTCCCCTCGCCAACACAGGCAGGCAACGCACTTGCGACTCCCCTAGTATTGCAAGTGTCCATGGACGGTGGTGATCACTTAACATCAGGTGACCCATATGTTCGTTTGCCTCCTATGATATAAAAAAAAACTACTCACTCCTATTTTTACTGTTATAACTATTTTATGAACAGTGACAGTCACACTGAATATTCATCATAATCAAGAATTGTAAGAAAGTGAAACCCATTTTATATGTTATGTTTAAAAAAATAAAGTACATGCATATTCTCTTTAAATTATTACGGAAGCGTTAAGGCAAATGGGTACAATGAAATCTGTGTTTAACCTATAGCACAGCCGTGAAATTATTGATAAAAAAATATTAATAGAAGCAAGTATAAGAAACATGTGTAAAACGCATTACATAAAATTTATGAATTTTTTTGTAAAGATTAAAGTACTGGTAAAAATTTACAGGCTGCAGAAGCTATGAGAATATACACATATAATAAATCAGACAATTCATTTACATATATTACCCTCAAATGTAGTGTCTGATAAATTCCATTGTAATATAATTATTCTGTGGTCCTTTACAGGTTTCACACCTTAGCTGGAAAATGTTTATATCTTAAATAAAAAATTAATAACATAAACTTCCTAATTTCTTATGATTAGTGACCTCATAAATATAATGATTTTAAATATTTATCAACCTTTGTAATAAAAGACAAACATAAATCTATTAAAAATATTCCGGTGTAAAATTGATATTATCTTTATTGAATGTTAAATATATATACCTCTACAGTATCCTGAAAATTATTATCGTGAGCCATGAGTAATTCCATCAATGTATCTTGGGACACGTCAGGGAATAAGTTGAACAGTTTCTCCCTTGATAATTTTGCAGCTAAATCTGTTGGCTGATGGTTTTTCCAATCGTCTACATCTTTTTGATATAAATTTAAAGCCAGCTCCAAATCCATGATCTCTTTTAAATCCGGTACTGCGGGTTCTTTGCCAGCTTGCATTAACTCTGCTTCTTTCATTGCCAACTCCCTGCAACAAGAAGATATTTGTCTTGGTATCAAAAAGTGTTTTGTTTTGATACCAAAAAAACATTCGTTCGACTTATTCAAATTCTAGCTTATTTATAGTTGGATCAATAATTTCACTAAAACGTATCAAAAACTAAAAGATTATTTTAAAATTATAAGTTACCTTGCTAACTCTTCATCCCTTTTGGTTGCGTTTATTGCATGATCTTCAAACTGATACATTAATGATTCCATCCATACAGCATTTAATTCATTCAATAATGACAATCTAATATTCAATTTTGGTTCTATATGAGGAGGGTAAATCATATCTCTGTTAAAAAATGTATCCAAAACTTTTATAAAATCCATACCCACATTCACAGGCACAATTTTTTCAGATTCGTCCGTACTAAAAATTAACTCCTCATCATCACTTTGTTCTATTTCATTATCTTCCTGTGTCTCGGATACATTGTCTAACTCTTGACTATCAGAATTTACAGACTGTACAGTACTATCCTCTTCTTTAATTTCTTTAATACCATGACGCATTTTTTTTATTTTCAAACAGTGTTCTGAGTAGTGGTTATCAGAAATAACAACATTTTGCTCAATTTGCGATTTCAGTAGCAAAGAATCGTCTGAGACAATTTTTTTTATTTTCTTTTTGGATGGAGTTACAACATCTGTTGAACATCCTGGAGCATTTATATCAATTTCTAGATCTGCACCTGATTTTGAAGCATTTAAATTGTTTGTGTCCGATTTTAAAGGACCTGATCCATATCCACCAGGAATAATATTATATGCAGCTAAACACTGACAATTCTCTAAATTATCTTCCTCTATATCAGACGACTCTTCATTCTCTACAGTATGAAGCAATTTATTATCCATACTATCCAAAACAATTTCAACAGCCCAATTAACGTTGCCACAACATTTGTCAAAGATGTCCCTGAGGTCACCTGTAGCTACTTTTGGAAATAATCTTTTGAATGACGCAAAATGTTTTTCCTCATTCTGGCATCTGAAATTTTGTTCAAATATATTCTCATGAGTCATACTACTTTTGTCGAGCATTCTTTTGTTAGGTATTTTTTCTTTATTAAAAGGTATGTAAAACTCATTGATATTTCTGGGAGTTGCAGAAATCACTTTGTATTTTGTAACATTAATAGAAGGGTCCATATCACCTGTTTCCAAATAAGTACCACAAGACACTTTTTCCACTGGAGTCCTACATTCTGACAGATCTTTAGGCGTTTCAGTTTTATTTGGATCATCCCATGGAGCCATGAACATTGATATGCAACTCCAGTCTTTAGACTCATTAACAGTATCTTTAAAGTCTTCAGTCAAGAGTGGTCCCTTGTCAATAGTTCTGCGTGACCTTTTTGGTTTAATAACTGAAGTTGATGCATTTTCACTACCAACAGCCTCATCTTTCTTACTATCCATAGACCAACTTTCATTTAATTCCCACTCTAATTCTTCTTTTTGTAATTCATCTAATCTTTTTTGTGCTTCTTCAAATAACTTATTCTTTAAAACACTATCTTCCTCATTATTTTCCTGTTCATTATGTAGCAGTTTAGTTTCATCTGAACTAATCGGTTTTATTTCAGTAAGTTCATTGTAACTTTCTTGTTTTATTAAATTTTCGTTTTTACTACATCCTGGTTCAGAAATAATTTCTACAGTTTGAACCAATTTTGGAATTATTTGCTCATTGGTTTTATCTTCACAGTTTTCATCTTGTAAATTATATAAACCAGTTTGATTCAATGATCCACCGACTACACATTTCAAGGAAGTACTAGGTATTTCTGGATTAAAGATAGGTAGTGCCCTAATTACTGGTGGTACTTTGTCAACAGGATAATGCAATCCAAATTTATCCAACAATAATTCAACTGATACATCATGACAATAGTTTTCCAACATTCGATTTATTGTTGTTTTGGGAACATTGTGTATATTCCGTTTTGAAAGCTCACTAACATTCCAAACCCAAGGTGTACTCGGTTCTAAAACTTCTATAATATAGCCTTCTTTAACACCATTTCTTATATATGGTTCCATTTCCCATAACTCAATATTAGTATTGTCTACAATTATTGGACTTAGTCCTTGGCTTGTAGCCGTCTTAACTCGCTTCTGATTCCATGCATGTGCTTCAGTTAATTTGTATCTGTCAAATAAGTATTTACCCCTAACCATAAAGTAATCATCAGCACTAAAAATATGATTATGGTAATGAATATAACTTAATCCTATGGTTTCTTCTACAACTTCTCTGGCTAAACTAGTTTTACCACTACCAGGTGCTCCTCTCATCATTATCATAAGCCTAAAGCCTTTTTTGTGGTTTGCTATTATTTCACGTACTTTGTCTGTCCAAAAGTAATGTCTATTTGGAACCAGCATATTCTTAATTCTCTGATTATGTGCGACATGTTTTGCTTGAGAATCTTCCCCTACTATATTTGACGGTTTTAATGCAATAGCTGCATATGATGTTCCTCCACTAGAATAATTAGCAGTAGATTCTTCAGAAGTACTGCCTTTTTTGTCTATTGATTGATTAGAAGCATCATCTCTATTGTCCATTGCACTACTAGAATCAGATGTTATATTCATTACAGCATCTACTGAAAGATTTACTGAAATTAAGAAATGAGATATCAATTAGTAAGTTATTTCATAATACTCAATCCTTATGATGCCACCCAAAGAAACTCAAAGTGTCTGCCAGTGAAGTACCCCTCAGACAAAAATTTTAAAGTTTAAGTCAGAATCATTATTTAGATCAAATGCATCAATCAATATTTAATTATTCACGTTGTAGATACCATAGGTAACCCTACCTAAATAATAGGTCTTTACCTATGAAATTGCCGTTCTGCAGTACTGGCCACTTCAAATCAAAATCATTTTTGTTTGGGTAAGAATTCATATTCAAATTAATTTTATTTTAAAAACATGGAATTCTTTTCCCAATAGTAGTCATTTGTTTATTGATTTGTGTTACATTTTCATCGCATTTCAATTTGTTTTATCATCATGGACACGTTAAAAATTCGAGTAATTATGGAATATGAGTACCGTCGTGGCAACAACGCGGCACAAACGGCACGCAACATCAACGACGTTTACGGAGCTAACACTACAAACCAACGCACCATTTGTTACTGGTTTGCTCGCTCCCGTTCTGGGAATTTCGACCTCAAAGGTGATCCTCGCGGTCGTCCGAAGACTTTTGGTCGACAATGACGAATTAAAGGCGATTGTGGAAGCTGATGATACACAATCTACGGCTGAATTAGCAGCAGCTTTCGACGTTAGCGTCAAAACAATATCGGTGCATTTGCGTCAAATTGGCAAATTAAAAAATCTTGACAAATGGGTGCCTCACGAACTCAATGCGCTAGCGCGAAGTACGCGTCGAGACGTACCTTGCACTGCTTAACAGACACACAAATGAAGGAATTTTGAACCGTATTATTACCTGCTATGAAAAATGGACTCTGTTAGATTACCGCAAGCGCTCAGCAAGTTGCTTGGATCCAGGTTCAGCACCTAAATAATGCTCTAAACGAAAACTTACCCCTAGAAAAGTGATGGCCACTGTTTGGTGATCTATCGCCGGTGTGATTCATCACAGCTTCTTACCAACCGGGGTGAGCATTACTGCAGATGTGTACTGTGAAGAACTGAACACAATGATGGAGAAGCTGGCACATCTCCAACCAGCATTGGTCAATCGCTCGTCTCCGCTACTCCTGCACGAGAACGCGCGACCTCATACTGCACAGCAGACGGTCTCCAAGTTGCAAGAACTGGGGTTAGAAGTTGTCCGTCATCCGCCCTACTCACCAGACCAACTCCTTGGCGGGAAAAAAATTTAATACCCGAGAGGCAGTACAAAACGCCTTTGAAGAATTTGTTGCCTCCCATCCAGCTGATTTGTTTAAGAAGGGCATCAATAAACTGCCACTGCGTTGGCAAAGATGTGTTGATTTTTTTTTCTCGAACTGACTACGCTATTGACCTAGCATGGTCTTAACAGCTTCACCGAACTACTAAGGCGAGCGCTTAAGGCACTCAGCCGATTTTATTTGGGTAACTAGCTCAAGGGTGCAGGGCACACCTCGGCTTGGCTGTTGCCTGTTACATGCGAACTCGCGACCTATCTTAGCTAACTATTCATATATGTTTGAGTTGTTGAGACGCATATGTGTACCAAGCATACACGCATCAACAACCCCTCCATATATTTATTATCGGAAAATTAGAGTTTTTTCAGTTCGATAAGGGAAAAGAATAAAACCCTTCCACTTCCATGTGTAAGCGTGTAGGCGTGTAAGTGTGTGGGTGTGATCGTATAGTGTTGTAGCAGTGATGTAAATTTTTGTGTCACTGTATCGCGCAAGTAACGCACTCAAGGGCTCCCTGCAGAGGGAACGAACCTAGACTTGAGCCGCTACTCAGGGAGGCCTAATCTGGTAAGATGCGTTGATTGCATGGCTGATTACTTTGATTAGTACAAATACAAAATACATGAAAAAAAAAATCGTTTAAATTTTTTCATACAAAACAGCAATTTCATAGGTAAACCTAGTTTACCTACTAACAAATAAAATAATGTACAGTAATCTCGAGAGCCCTAAAACAGGTTTAAAATGTGCGTAATTGCTCTGTCCTCATACAAAAAAAATCAGGGCTCTATTAGAAATTCGCATTCTGAAATTTGGGTTAAGGGGAGAGTGAAAGGAACGGGGGAGGGGGCAGACTACCCCTCTATACTACTCCCCCGCCGTGGAAAGTCATAGTTACTGAGATATTCATGATCAAAATCTTGAGGTTGTGCTACTTCCGAACAATTATTGGTAACTTTTATATTAACAATTTGATGACTTCTAAGTTAAAATAAAGCAGTTTGTACAATACTGCGTCTATATACAAGTAAAGCAAGAAATGATTGCTGGAAAAGTGTACATTTTGTGGATATGTATATTCAATATTACAACAAGGAAATTGATCTATTCGCAATACTAAGGCGGCCCTATTCCTCTATTAACCTAACGTGACATAGTCAGATTTGCTTGGACTACTTCGCATGCTCGCTACGCTCGCTCGCCTGTCTTATATGTGGAAAGGTTTTATGATAATACAAATAATTTATATTATATTTTTTCTATCATCGAGACAGTTGAATTATGGATTAAATATAGTACAAATAAAGGAAAAAATACAAGATCTGTATGACACAAATAATTTATATTTGATTTCTTGTTTTTTTTTTTTTTTTTCTCAAATAATAGTGAATAATTATAAAACAAGAAGAAATATGTACAAAACAACAAAATTATGGTATTAAAAGCGAAGAGGACCTCCTCAGTAGCCGTCTTCGCCAACAGAGGATATGCAGGAGGAGGCGGCGATTTGCCCAACTCCTCCTGCCACCATAGCCGGACCTGAGGGTATGTAGTCGGGGGGCTTATCCCTCATTGCACAGGTCCGGCGGACCAGGGGGGGCAGCTGGCGTGTACCCAGCTGCCTTTCTATAGGTAGGAGCCCGGCGGCAACCTTCAGCCGGGTGGACCGTTGGGGCGGCTATTCAAGGGGAATAGCAGAGAACGATCCCTTGCTGCCCCAACATCACAGCCTGTCGGTACACCGTGGGGTTTTAGTCTGTGCGAGTCGGTCATAACCCATCCTCTACCCCGGGAGGAAATCCATAAAGGATTTTCCCACGTAAAAAAAAAAGTTGATGTCAGATTTAGAAATTGGAAATGTTAACTTGCTGATTTTGTAAAATGATTGAAGTATACAAGGAAGATCTTGTAGCACCAAGGGATTCAACCTCTTGCAAAAGTATTTGAAGTTTAGGGATTAAAGGATGGCTTGAGTTCTGGAAAAGTTTGTATAGGAATCTGTCTGACAGGTAGTGATGCCGAAGATACAGAGGCGATTCTACACATTTCACTTGTAGCTCATAATTGGCGAGAATATCATAGCGCTCAAAATGATCCACAGGCATCTAGATTGAATGCCATTTAGTTTTGTTAAAGCAACTTTTCTGCAAGGGTCAAGTAAAAACACTTCATAATCCAAATGATGCGAATTTCTAATGCCAAGCCAAAAAATCGCAATCAAAGTTACATAAAAGTCAAGTAATAGAAATTTTAAATGTTAACAACATTCAATAAGATACTTATGCTTGAAAAGATGTAGTTGTATCACACACTAATTTGCAAGAAGCAGGCTATCCACAATTTTGTAATAAAAATAATCTAAAAATCAATACATAATTTAATAATAAATTTTACATAAAAATTGACATTATCCATTACATTATTTGTTATTATTCAAATTTTGTAATAAATTTGGTATTTTTTTAGAACTTATGCTGCCAAACTGTCTCTTGAAACTTGCCTCATAAAGTCTACATTAGTTTATATGGGGCTTAAACCATTATGGTTCTAGGGATTCAAGAGTTAAATTGCAATTTAAGCAATAACTTATATAAAGTTGTCCTTCTATTAGGCAACATGGTATCAGCATTTACTACTTGCAGAACCTTATTGATAGTAGGAAGTTCATTATTATAAATTGTATACAAATAATACAAAAATAAAACAAAGTACTTTTCAACATATTATACCCACATTAAAATTGCCCAAACTTTCAACTATAGAGTACCTTGGTGAGCATGTTATAGATGATTATAGGCAACTCAGTTCTCTGTTTTCTTTAATCATTATACCCAATATTAAATCAATTTTGTTTTTATGTAATTAATTGAATAATTTTCTGATAACATTTTTAACTTTAATAATACAAGGGAGTTTTTGGCAGGATCTTAGACTGTCATGTAGTGGATTTTATTTATAATCTTGTGTTATTTGACTATATATTTTTTAAATTTGGTGGTGTTTTAGAAAATATAGTGAATGGAAAATAATACCACAGAGAATGAAATTCTGAGATACCACAAAAACTCCCTGGAAGGTTCTGACAAGGGATCCACCATCTTGTTAGAATATTGAAATGGTCACACGACGCTTGTAATATTATTTTACTATAACATCCATGGAAACAAAACATTGATATAGGCAAGTGCTTCTGCGGAGCCAAAAAAAGAAATAGAAGAAGAATAATAATAAGTAATTTTATTTGATACTAATTCTTTATTAACAGGATGTAATAATGTAATTGAATCAAAGAGCGCGCAGCTTCACGGTGCATGTGCAATGTACTTGCGTGAATAGCCTGGTACGCAGCATTATTGATTGCTTGTAAAGTGATACCGTACGATGATTGGTTGCAGCAGAACAGGGTTCACAATATACGCACGAAAAATCAATACCTACAAATTAGGCAAGAACAAGAAGAGGAAGAAATTACTTACAGTCACCTCCACAGCTTTCTACTATAGTTAATATTACATCTTTGTTTATCACATTGCCAAACATGTTCGTTATCGTATCGATAACAGCAGTATAATCGCTTTCTTCGTCCTGGTACTCCATTATGAAAGTAATAAGAGATGCTTGATAACACAAAATATGGAAGTAAATGATACTTCAAACACTCTCGGTCACTTATTTAGTCAACTTAAAACGAATGTAGTTGCTTTTCACAAACGTTGAACATAAATCTAAATTGAAATAACAAACACGTAATGAATACGACCTCATCCTTTGTCCAACGAATGAAATATATCAGTGTTGCTAGAACACATATGCTTTTATCCTCGCACTTGTTTAAATAGTGGAAAATTGAGGAAAATTATAGAAATTCACATAAAAAAATTTTAAGCTGGAAATTTATTTTAATAATAATTTTTCATTGATCAACTTTTATATTTCTGAAGCAATTATGTATTTGTGGTCATAAGTTCAAATATCGCGTGAATTGATATAGGTTCGAATAGTATAATGCGTTTGTGCTTCAAGTGAAAGAAAACATGTGGTGGGATATTATTTATTTTTAACTGGCTAGAATATCATATTCAATTTCAAAATTGTTCACCACGCCCTCAAAAGTGTGTTATAAGCTTATTCCTATCTACCTATACTTAAAAATAGTTCATTAGTTTAGCATTACTCGTGAAATATATATAAAGATAGGTAGGAACAAATTCATTCACTACTACTAAATAGAAACATTTTAATGTATCAATTTAAGTACTGCTAATTGTTCATATTAATTCCACTGTAAATTTAATTTTAACATTGCACATAAAATGTGATAAATTACTCAGATGGCGAGACACGCATATTGAAAAACATTACAGATAACCATATATATACAACCAGATAACCAGATACAAAATAAATATATAATATTTGGTGTTAAAAACATAAAAGCACTTGATGATAATGTCCTTCTAACATTTGAGATTTTTAAATGATATGGGATTTTCCCAAACTTAAATACCAGACACTACTTACGTGTTCTAAAATTAAAAGAATAATCCTAAGCTTGAAGTTTTTGAAGTAGGACATGAGAGCATTATTACATCGTTGTTGTTTCCAGGAGGTTTTAGAAGTTTAATAAGATGTCTGACTCATCTGGAGTTGACTTGTAAAGCGCAGTGAAAAATAATTTAGGAATTAGAACAATAGACATTTTCCCCTAATAATAAAATAGCTATATTAATAATATTTAAACTAATATAATTAAAAAGCTCACTGCTTAAAATGAATTTTACACGTAGCAGAAAAAAAAATGTTGTTAATATATTACTAAAGTCAAGTCAAACCAATTAATAAAAATCTAAATCCTAACTAATAATGAAAATACGCTAACGCTGAAACCAATTATAACTGCCAACGGATATGAACCAGTAATAATATACATTCATACAAAAGTAAGATTTAAAATCTTAACTTAAACTTTTCGACGACTCTTATACATTTATGTTCCGGAATTGAAAATTTGAACAATGGTGATATATAACAGATTGTTATTATGCTTAGAGAAATGTTAAACTGGCAAACAATAAAATAACTTATATATTTTGATGCAACACCCATTTCATTTTGTTAACGGATACTCATAACTATTAAACTCCTGCCATGCAACATTTACACTAGGACTGTTGATAAAATATCGATATATCGAAATATCGATATTTTTATCTTAAAATATCGATATATTTTAGTAATATTTTTTGGGCAATAAATCGATATTTTGATATTATAACTTGGATATCGGCGGTCAATATTTTTTTTATTCATAATCATTTTCTTAGCCTTATTCCACCTAGGTTGACTCGATACATTATGTTTTTCTTTTCCAGTCTCCTCAGTCAGACAGAATCTCAGAATTCACACCTATTACATATGTTATTTTTACATACTTTATCTATATTTTTTTCGGTTTCCTCTAATTTTATATCTGTTCACCTTCATACTTAAAACTATTCGAGTTATAAGTCTTTCATTTCTCTTTATGACATGCCTATATCATGCTAACCTATTATTTCTCAACTTTTCTGTCACTGGTGATGTTTTCAATCTTTATCTGATACGTTTTTATCCTATCACTTCTAGTTACACCATACATCTTAACAATCGCAGCTCTGCCGTGTACAGTTTTTTCTCATCCGTTTCTTTTGTAACCTAGCACTCAGATGCATGCAGTATGACTGTCTTATAACAATTTTATACGCCTTCCCTGTGAGTTTCAAGGGCATTCGTGAATCGCATAACCTGAACATCTTTCTCCATTTCGTGCATCCTGCATTTATCCTATTCCTTCCGTTATTGTCTACACTGCCTAGTTTTGGATCAATGAATATGAAGCAGGCTAGTAGTAATCGTAGTACCTAGTGAAATAGTTGAACATATGAAGTAAATAGTATTCTAAAAATCTCTTGTTGAAAAATATTCATTAACATCAGCCTGTAAGAGAGCCACTGGAGGGCTAGAGACCTTTTCCTGAAAGAAGGTATGGACATAATCACCACACTAGCCCACGGCGTATTGGCAATTTCAAACTCTGAGAAAATCACAATTGTACGTTTTCTCACATATAGTAATACTACCAGAACATTTCTCAAGCTCAGGTTTTCTCACGGGCTTGTCCTTAACCGTCAGACGATACTGTTACCAATTTAAATTAGTAAGTGTACGCGAATTTTGTAAAATTCACACCGGGGTTCGAACTAGCAGACATCGAAATGTTATTCTACTAGTGAAAGTAGTAGACTACCAATATTTAAAAAACTTGGTAACTGATGGACTGAAAAATATCGGTACACATAATTATCTTATTTAGATAAAATAATAATGATGACGATTATCAATATGATTGAATGACGTTTGTATAAGTGGCTCTTAGAACTGTATTGTTATATTTTAAAACATATATGGTATAAACTGTACAAATATACTGGATTCAAAACTGTAAATCATCGTTAAGCTGAATTATATATTTTTTAACATAGCCGATATATATCGATATATCGAAATATCGATATTTTTTTCCAATATATATCGAAAATCCGATATTTTGAAAAATATCAACAGTCCTAATTTGCACCACTTCAGCTGGCACCACTATTAATTTTAAAAGGTATGCTATGTAACATAAAGTTGCCACAATATAGGGAATTCCCCAGGTGTTATGAAATTTGAACCAGATTTAGTATAAAATTCGGGGATTTTTTTTGAAATAAGAAGGATTATTTGGAAAACAGTAGACAACTTAATGAACAGAGATTAAATCAAGGTTTACAATTAATAAAACTGATACTTTGTAAAGTATTGCATATCATGTGTTTTTGTTTTATTATAACACTTAACACAATTTTATTTTAAGGATAATACGTATGAAGCATTTCTAATATAATACATCTTTTGAACAAATAGCAGTTTATAATTAGTGATGTGTGTGAATTAGTGATAAACCTTTGCTTGCTGTACTTCTCTGGAAATTATTATGATGGTGATGTTAGCTTTAGTTCCTTGACGCACTTAAAAAATAATTATTCTAGCTCCGCGTTTCAGTATCTTAGGCCACCTCATGTCAAGAGATGGAGAGCGTGAGAATAACTTCTAAAAGTATATAAATAAAAAGTACCTTTAAATCATTATCATTTTATTTAACACTAGCCTCTGCCCACGACGTCGTTTTCATTCTCAATAGGAAAAACATCCCGATTTTGAAACATTTTTCACCTGTACTCCGCTCTTATTAGTCTTAGCGTATCACCATATCATATAGCCTATAACCATTCTCGATGAACGAGCTATATAACACTGAAATAATTATACAAATAGCACAAGTGTTCCTGAGATTACCCCCTTCAACGTCACAACATCACAACGTCACAAACTCACAAACTTTGCCCTTTATAATATTAGTATAGATGAAAGAAAACCAAACAGGAGCAAATCAAAACAAATTAAACTTTAACCTTTAATAAATCAACGTAAATGGTGTGTACCCTTTATTTACAAAAAGAAAACAAGATAAAGCTGTGACTGATGTATGTAACAGTGCATCCATCCTTCAATTTAATAGTAGGTACATATCTATACTAATATTATTAATGTTATTTTCAACATGCCATTTATTTTATTAAATTGAAGACTTTTTCATTGACGAAAGTAACAGGTCAATAGTTTGAATGGCAAATTTAAAATGATATTTTTTATGACTTGATATGATTGGATTCATCCACTTGGATTTTCCGAAATTTATTTATTTATTTATTTATTCAATATAGGTTCTTCACAGCTGACAATAGGCATTGTATTAAGGGAAAAATATGTATACATTGTATTCAATACGCCAATTACGAAGTACACAAAATTATACAGTTTATATTATTAGAGAGTGAACAAAATTGTTTTAGTAAAAATTTAGGTAAAAGTATAGGTTTGTGGAGTGAATGTGTGTGTGTGTGAGTGTGTGTATGTGTGTGGGTGTGTGTGTAGAGTTTAGTTTTATATCTGAGAGTATATGGTATGAGTAGGTATGTTTGTGAAAGATAAACGTATTAGTGTAAAATATGCATTGATGATGAAATTATATTTATGGCACTACTTTTTCCGGGAGAGGGATTGTAGTATTTCGTTTCTGTAAGAAGAGCGAGAAGTACTAAAAGGATCTAGTTCAGAGAACTCGCTGTTATATATGTCTGGAATGCGAATGAATGGCGATATTTGTAAGTATCTAGTTTTGGATGTGGGAACTGAAAATAATAGAGTATGCCTAGTGCGTCTGGGGTGTACATTAAAGCTTATTTTTTCTAATAGTTCTGGGCAATCAAATTTGTTATTAAATACATCGAATAGGAATAACATATCCGTTAGTTGGTGTCTATCTTCCAAAGTATTTATTTTATGGCGTTCACAAGATTCTTCATATGATTGGTTAAATATTTTAGCTTTATAATTGAGGTGTTTAATAAATTTGCGTTGAATTACTTCCATATTATCAATATAACTTTTAAAGAAAGGTCTCCAAATTAAGCTTGCAAATTCTAATACGCTTCTAACATAGCTGAAATAAAGCACCTTAAGACATTGTGGATCCTTGAATGGTTTGCTGTTACGTATCACAAACCCGAGGGATTTATAAGCTTTACTGATGATATGATTTATATGTGCACTGAAAGTAAATTTGCTGTCGAGAATGACGCCTAAATCTCTCACTTTTGACGTTCTGGGGATTGTCTTATTGCAAAGGCGGTAGTAGTAGTAAAGTAGTAACAGATAGGCGATTTTTTTCTAGTAAAACTTATTGTTTGACATTTCTGGGTGTTAACATTTATTTTGTTGGCTTGATAATAAGTTGTTAGACGATTTAAGTCAGATTGGAGCAGTAGACAGTCCGCAAAACTGTCAATTCGATGAAAGACTTTTTTGTCGTCCGCATATAGAAGATGATTTGAGTGTTGAAAGCATTCTGTTATATCAAAAAGATAAATGTTGTAAAGTAGTGGCGATAACAAGGACCCCTGAGGCACGCCTGAAGTGACATCAACAAAGTCTGATCTATATCCGCCCATAACTACTGCTTGACGCCTATTTCTTAAGTATGATTCTAACCAGCGCAAGAGATTGCCCTTTATACCGATTGCTTCTAATTTTGAAATCAAGATGTGATAATTTACTCGGGCGCGGAAGAAGTTTCGCGGCCAGGCGCCCCCGGCGACGGAGACTCTCCAGCCAGAAGTGGTTGAGAGGGTCGTGGGAGCATTATTCCCCGCCCCTCCGGAGCTCCTCCCTCCTCCCATGCCTCCTCCTCAGGCAGTAGAGGAGGCGCTGATCGACCCTCCCCCTGTTACGGAGGGGGAGATGGGGAGGGTGATTGAGCGCCTCCGCACTGCGGGACGCAAGGCGCCCGGCCCTGACGGGGTCCCGGGCCGGGTGCTAGCCATTGCTCTGGCCCATCTCGGAGAGTGGCTTCGGGAGCTGTTTAGCCGCTGTCTGGCGGTCGGGCAGTTCCCGAGGCCCTGGAAGACGGGGCGGCTGTGCCTGATGGCGAAGGAGGGCTGCCCTCCGGACTGCGCGTCCGCGTACCGGCCCCTCGTGTTGCTGGACGACACCGGGAAGGCGCTCGAAAGGATCGTTGCCTCCCGGGTCGTCCGGCACCTAGAGGAAGTGGGGCCGAACCTGTCCGACGCGCAGTTCGGCTTCCGGTCGGGGCGTTCCACGCTGGACGCCCTGACCCTCCTGAAAAAGGTCTCCACGGAGGCGACCTCTGAGGGCGAAAGAATATTGGCGGTGTCCTTGGACATCACCAACGCCTTCAACAGCCTGCCGCACAGTGCCATACTGGAGGCGCTCCGGTATTTCGGAGTGCCCCTGTATCTGCGGCGGCTGTTGGAGGCGTACCTCGACGAGAGAGAGGTCGCCTTCGTGGACGCCAGAGGGTGGATGGTCCGGCGCAACACGGCGCGGGGGGTTCTACAGTGGTCGGCGTTAGGGCCACTCCTGTGGAACATGGGCTACGACTGGGTGCTCCGCGGCGCGCTCCCTTCTGGAGCGCGCCTCATTTGCTATGCGGACGACACCCTAGTCGTAAGCCCGAGGGAGGGAATTGCAAAATTTATTGCGCCTGGCCACGGAGGCTGTCACCCTCGTGGTCGGGCGTATCAGGAGACTGGGCCTCGAGGTGGCCCTCGAGAAGACCGAGGCCCTAATGTTCCATGGGCCTCGGAAGGGGCCACCTCCGGGGGCCCACATATATGTGGAGGGAGTCCGTGTCAGGGTGGGGACCCGGATGAAGTATCTGGGCCTCACCCTGGACGGACACTGGCGGTTCGAGCCCCATTTCAAGGGGCTCGGACCGCGCATAGTTGGTGCGGCAGCGGCGTTCGGACGACTTCTCCCCAATACGGGGGGGCCGGGTGCCGCCTGTCGCCGCCTATACATGGGGGTGGTGCGGTCCATGGCCGCCTACGGGGCACCGTTATGTGTGGACGCCCTCAACGCCACTAATATCCGTGCGCTGCGAGCCACGCAGCGTACCGTGGCGTTGAGGGTAATACGGGGTTACCGGACGGTGTCCTCTGCGGCGGCCATGGTGCTGGCCGGCTCTCTTCCCTGGGAGCTGGAGGCGGAGGTGCTTGCCGCCGTATATAATTATACGGCGGCTAAGAAACGGATGGGAGAGCCTCTAGCTCCCGGGGAACTAGAGGAAAGGAGAAAATTTGAGAGAGGGCTGAGAATGGAGAGGTGGAAGCGGGACCTGGCGGACGCTCGGTACGGCAGATATACAATCGACGCCGTCCGCCCGGTCCTGCTGGAGTGGTGCAATAGACGTTGGGGCTCACTGACGTTACGTCTGGTGCAGGTGCTGACCGGGCACGGGTGCTTCGGTTGGTACCTGCACCGAATAGTGCGCAGGGAGCCGACCGCCGTATGCTACGAGTGCGGCGTTGACCCGGACACCGCGCAGCACACATTGTCTGAGTGTGCTGCGTGGGAGGAGCAGCGCCGCATTCTGGCTGCGGCGGTAGGAGGGAGCCTCTCGCTTCCGGGTGTGGTTGCAGCCATGCTCGGCGGCGAGGATGTATGGAACGCAGTTGCCTCCTTCTGCGAGGAAGTCGTTTTGCAGAAGGAGGCGGCGGAGAGGGTCCGCGAGAACGATCCGCTAAGCGGCCCTCTCCGCCAACGGAGGACAGGCAGGAGGAGGCGGCAGTTTGACCGCCTCCTCCCACCACCGTAGCCAGACTAGGGACAAGTGGGGCTGGGGCCCCCACCTTCCCATTGCACAGGTCCGGCAGACGAGAAGGAGACGGCCGGTGTGTACCTGGCTGTCTCCTTACAAGATGAGGCTCGGCAGTGGCACTTTTGCCGCTGGGCCACACCGCTGGGGCGGCACGATGAAGTCTATAGAGATCTCGTGTCGCCCCAACAATGGCGGAAGACGTACACCGTGGGGTTTTAGTCCGTGCGAGTCGGACATAACCCACCCTCTCCCCAGGGAGGGTGGGTATCCATAAGGGATTTCCCCACGTAAAAAAAAAAAAAAAGATTGTAAGATTGAGTGCGGAATTAGTACAAAATACTTTAAATTTAGTTTTGTGTAGATAATTTCTTTATATCTTCTTCTGAGTGTATTTGTATAGGGGGGGATGTTTCGTTGCATCTCATAAAAATTGAGCAGTTTTTTACCCATACAAATTTGATATTGAGTTCCTGTGCTCGTTGCTTGCAGTTGTTCAGCAGCATTTTGTTGGCTATTGTTAGGTATTCGTTGATAAACACTTTAGATGAATTATATTCGAAACCCAGATCTCTGGATGTGATTCCTTTGCTTTTATTCTGTTTCCTGAACTTGGCGATGATGTCCTCTTTCGCCCTCCTGGACCTTAGTTTCGCAATTATTCTTCGGGGTCTTCCGGGGTGAGAATGATGTGGTTGCATGCGTGTTATGAACTCGATGTCATCTGCTTTTATGTTAGCATCAATTAGAGTGGATATTTGTATTAATAATTGCAGCAGGTTTTCTTTTGATTTTTCAGGAACTCCGACTAATAACTAAACTAAATGATTGATCGATTTTCACAGACTCCTATCTTCCTAGCATTAAGCCACTGTTGTTGACTTTGTCACCAGATATAACGGATTTCGAATATGTTTAACGACATTTTTTTTCAATATAGCGACTTAAAAAACATTAACGACTTCTAGGGACTATCTGAATATTGAAAATACATAAATATTTCAATACTACTTTAAGTGTAATTACTGGTAAAAACATGAATTTCTATTGTTCATTTTGGAATTCCCCTACCAGAATGACCTTCGATAGCAGGTTTTTTTTTTAACTTTATTTTTGGCAATAAATCTTTCTGTTTAGTACTGCTATTGTCACGTAGTCAGTAATATCACAAGCGTCGTGCGATCATTTCAAAATTAAGCATCGTGTGAATCAATATTATAACAAGATGGCAGATCCCTTGCTATAACCTTCCAGGGAGTTTTTGTGGCATGTCATAATTTCATGCTCCGTGGTATTATTTTCCATTCATTTCACTTATGCACAACAAACTAACTATATTACGTAAAACACCACCAAATTTACACAATATGCAGTCAAATAACACAAGATTATGAATAAAATATAAAATCCACTACATGACAGACTGAAATCCCGCCAAAAACTCGATATCGGGGTTTACTCGATTGGATGCCTTTCATTCTATTAAATGATACATCTGATATCGTTTTGTCTTTCACTTTACTACCACCGTCAAGAGAATTAAAAAAATCAGCTACTATGGTACGTTTTCTAAAAACAAACCTGTATTTTTTTGTTATGTTGTGTATGTTTTTGTTTCTTTGTTAAATTGTAGACAATGATATTCAAATCTATTTGTGTGAATGGAAATACTTTTAAAAAGGAAGACTTATGCTAAAAAGTAAAATAAAAATATAGACTAGAATGGAAACATCAAGAAGATTTGCTAAAACTGGTTATAGCTGATAACATAACTTCTTGCGCTTTTTTAAATCATGTATTTTTCAAAATCTAGCGACTTTTTAATTGACGTGTAGAGACTTTTTTATTTCTTATACGGCAACACTACATTAAGCATAGAATCAAATCCAGTGGTAGCTTAGGGATGATCGATATTAGAAAAACATCGGTGGTCTGAGATATCGATGTTAACATTGGTTTAAAAGTATCGATGTACAATAAACATCAATAAATAACTATTTGTACAGCTTACTTCAATAACGTTGATTAGTATCATCTGGTGTTAAACAGTTAGATTTGATAGTTATCTAGGCCCTAGCTATTACACGTGCGGTAGATAACCCTAAAGAATATATTGACATTTCAATTATTTAGTCTCATGTTTCTTCAACATCGATGAATATCGAACATCCCTATGGTAGCCTCTCTGACCTCTCTGGTGGGTGGTTTTGTTATTACTATTACTATTTCCGAGTAATGTGTATAAATGTAATGTACCGTTTATGATCAATACAAGGTTTTAAATTTTGTAGGTATCACTTCGTATTTTTATAGATCTCATAAATATGGCGGATAATTTTCAAAATAACAAAACAATGGCTCCTGTGATGATGGATTATGACTTTAAAATAAAAACTCAAAACGAGCGGTCTAAAGTTGAGGATTTATTCGACTACGAGGGATGTAAAGTTGGTAGAGGCACATACGGTCATGTTTATAAAGCTAGGAGAAAAGACGGGTCGGATACGAAAGATTACGCTTTGAAACAGATCGAAGGAACTGGGTTATCTATGTCTGCATGTAGAGAAATAGCGGTAAATATAAATTTGCTTTTGATAGCCCCATAATATACAAAAGTAATATAAAAAATTTGTTTGTAATATATGAAGTATAATTGCAGATCTGTGTCATTTTTCTGTTCTGCATATAATTTATAAAACAGGTTTATCATTGTGATAAATATAAATTTTTGTTTACATGGAATAATTTGATTTTGTAGTTATCTAAGTTATTTTTTTTTTGTTTGAAATTGAATATATTTCGTTAACTTATTATATTTTCAGTTGCTCAGGGAATTAAAACATCCCAATGTCATAAATCTCATTCGTGTATTCCTGTCACACACTGATCGTAAAGTTTGGCTGTTATTTGATTACGCAGAACATGATCTTTGGCATATTATAAAGTTTCATAGAGCTGCTAAAGCGAATAAGAAGTCTGTTATGGTACCAAAGGGAATGGTAAAGAGCTTACTCTATCAGATATTGGATGGGATACATTATTTACATTCTAACTGGGTTTTGCACAGAGATTTGGTAAGTCTTCTTGTGACAATTATTTGTTTGGTTATTAGATATTGTAAGAAAATAATATAAGAGTTATATTATGGTGAACATTGACCAGATTTACTGGCACTGCCTACAGTGTTTCCCTACGTGTGGCCCTCGGCCCATAGGGCAGCAATATGATAGTTTATATGGCTTATATTTTAAAAAATAACAAGACAATGGCTCCTGTGATGATGGATTATGATTTTAATATAAAAACCCAGAATGAGCGCTCTATAGTTGAGAATTCATTCGATTATTTTAAAATTTAAATGGGGCAATTTAAAAATGGACTCTACATGACTTTCGCTCTGAGTTATTTAAATGCGCTAGATATTATCGGTGATAAATTTACCAAAAAAGTAAAAAAAAACATGCTGCAAATAATTATCAGATATAATTTCGTTTGATGTTACAAAAATATCAACTGGGTAAATAGACTCCTCAAGTCAAGTAAGTTTTTCATTATATGTTTTGAAATTTTACTTACATCATTGTGGTAACGATTTCATAGTGATTTCTTCCTAAAACTTATCATTTATATTTTTTAAGGGAGCAAAACAATTTGTAAAGGCTAATAATTATGTATAAGCATAGGCAAAATTTTTTAGAAATGTTAATGTGGGACATGGCCTAAAAAAGGTTCGGAAACACTGGTTTATCAACCCTTAGGAATCAGTTGAAGAATTATTAGATGAAACAAAAACTATTCTATATATGCAATCCTAAACATTCATTTGTTGGGCAGTTATGAGAACACATTATGTGAAAAGATGAAGCAAAAAAAAAAGAATTAATTTTGGTATTTAGTCATAGAATGTCAAATAGCTCAACTGCCGAATAGTTGTGAGATGTTTATTCATAAAAATGTATAATGTCTATTATGTGCATAGTATAAGAGTTTGTCACCTCTCACTTTCTCTCTTATTGTTGTCTCTCACAGCACAATGAAGTCTGAGATTTACAGATCATTGTTCCAAATCTAGATATATATATACATGTATATAATATAGTTCATATACATGAATTGTATGTTCTTAAAATCTACATTACATCAGTGAATTGGCTGAGTGCCTTAAGCGCTCGCCTTAGTAGTCCGGTGAAGCTGTTAAGACCTTGCTAGGTCAATAGCATAGTCAGTTTGAGAAAAAAAAAAACATTACATAAATGCATGATCCCCAGCACAGGAGTTGTAATAAAATGACATATTGATGTTGATATAGTTTACTATAATTGTTGTTGATTTTATTATATTATTTGAGTCATTACATTGCAAAACGAGTTAAAAACAATATCAGTAATTCATATAACATGTTTAATTTTTTTAATATTTCGAGTTTTTATACACTGAGATAAAGTTCAAATTTTGTGTTTAATTATTAAGACTTGAGATTTATTTAATTATTAATTTTATTATTGTGATCACAACTTTCTCTCAATGGAGTCTAATGTACAAAACAGTCTATATCTATTTACTCTTCATATTTTAGTCTGTCATCATTAAAATTACAATAACTTTTTATAAACTGAAATATTTTTTATTAAACAACATAAATGCAATACTGTAGCAGTGTTGTATGTTCAAACCAATAGACAGACAGACATTTCTAAAAATGATTGAAGTGTATCTTATTACTAATTTCTAGACACCTACAACAATTATTTTACAAGAATCTAAAAGGTACTGACATATCTATACTAATATTATAAAGCTGAAGAGTTTGTTTGTTTGTTTGTTTGGTTGAACGCGCTAATCTCAAGAACTACCGGTCCGATTTGAAAGTTTTTTTAGTGTTAGATAGCTTATTTATCGAGGATGGCTATAGGCTACATATCATCACGTTGAAACCTATAGGAGCTGAGCACTAATGAAGAATGTCTCAAAATCGGGCTATTTTGGAAGCTTCCGGTGCGTGTTAATGTCAGTATTATATGCGTTGCCATGGTAACGTGATAACATTCTATCGTAAATATTTTCATGGTTTATTTTCTGTTCCTATTCAAAAAGTTTATTCTACATTACTTTTGATTCCAATTTTTTATTATACGTGGTACATTAATATCGGAAACATTTCTAAAGTTTATTTTGTGTTGCTATTCAAAAAGTTTAGTAGTAATAATATTCGACCAATAAGATAGTCGAAGGAATTAATTCATACTACCAATTCTGAAGCTGTCAATATAGGTAGGTTTCTTCTATGTCCAAGATAATGTAAAGGTATAAGAGCCAAATACTCTATATAATATTTCGTAAATTTTTATTTTCTTAATTTTCAAGACCACAGAATTCATGCTCCGTGGTATTACTTTTCTTTCATTAAACTTATGCACAATAAACCAACTATATTACATAAAACGTCACCAATTTAACACAATATAGAGACAAGTAACACAAGATTATGAATAAAATATAAAATCCACTACATGACAGACTTGTAGATGGTAGAGCCCCGCTGAAGCTATTTTTTGGTTCAGCATGAATGGGTCGGCTCCTCCGGGGTAGTACCACCCCTCTCACAGATAACCGACGTGAAATAACAGTGCTTGCATTGTTGTGTTTCGTTCGGTAAGTGAGAGAGCCGGAGGCCCACGTCCCTTCCTCTTTCCTTCTTTCCCTTTCCTTCCCCTACCCCTTTTCCCATATACAGGTTGGCAACGCACTTGCGACGTCCCTGATGTCGCTAGTGTCTATGGACGGTGGTGATCACTTAACATCACGTGACCCACCAGTTAACTCCTATGATATAAAAAAAAAGACTAAGATCCCGCCAAAAACTCCTCAAAAACTTTATTTCTACGTTAGTTTTGTTCCCAATTTTTGATTTGTGATATATTACATGTAATAAAAGTTAAGTGTATTTTATATTAGAAGTATATGTGATGCTACAAATATCTTTTTTTTTAATTCTATCGATGTGTCTGTTTTTTTAATTGTTCCGAGTAATCTCCGAAACTGCTAGACCTATTTGAAAGGGAATTTTACGGGCAAATAAGTAATTAATTAGCTGTTTTATTTTAAGCTTGCGGGTTCAGCAGACATTGCCCGCCCTGATAATAAGACAAACTATACCTATACCTTGCCCAAGAATAATTTTATATATTGGTGAAAACGACATGAAGATGCGTTCTGTAGTTTTTGATCTTATCGCGAACATACATATAAACAGTTTTACACTATATAGTGATAAACTCTTATCCGGGCATTCGTCGTTCTTGTGACGTGCGCTGTACTGGACTCCAAGAATAAATATATATGCCAAAAAGGCAGCAAACAGTAATTTACACTAGATGTGTGATCACAATTTTAAATTTATTTAATATATTTAAAAAAACGCGTGTGAAGCCGCGGGTAACAGCTAGTTATATATATTTTTTGAATAACAATAACAAAAGATAAATATCAAAATAATCATGTATTAAATGCTTACAGAAACCAGCTAATATTTTAGTTATGGGTGAAGGACCAGAAAGAGGAAGAGTTAAGATAGCAGATATGGGTTTTGCTAGATTGTTCAATGCTCCATTGAAACCATTGGCTGACTTGGATCCCGTTGTAGTGACATTCTGGTATAGAGCTCCTGAATTACTACTCGGAGCTAGGCATTATACTAAAGCCATTGGTATGTCTATTTAACTGTTTGTATACTATTTTTAATTTTACAGTTGCATAGTTTTTCTGTACTCATTTTAAAGTATGAAATACTAATAATATTGGGATTTTTATAACTAACATAGCCCTCTGTATTGTATTGACTCTGTATTGACAGCACAGAGAAAGTATTAAAAGATTCATTTTTGATTAATAATAATTAGTCTTAACCAACAATTAGAAAAGCAAAAATATCATTATGTAGTATAAAACATAGTCCTCTGCCACGTCTGCCTACCTGTTCCTGATAAACTTAAAAACTCTTGAACGGATTTTCATACGGTTTTCAGCAATAAATAAAGTGATTCATAAGAAAGATTTTCGTACATAATTTGTCAAAGTTTTTTTTATTATCAGTCCGGGACAACGTCCATCGGGCCAGCTAGTTATATTATATTTATTAGTCCTTTACGATTTATATTGAGTGGTACATCTTTCTCTGAGTGTTAGTGTAGTTGATTTTCTGATAATAAGTACGCTAACTTTATCTGTGCCTAGTTTGGATAATAATATCAATTGGTAAATAAATTATAAATATACTTTTATATCAAGGAACTATAATATTCATAGTTAACCATTTCAATCACATTATAAAATTAGAGCCAAAACCATTCATGGTGTCCCGACTGAATGCTGTATCTCGAAAACATCACTGGTTGTTACAATTAATATGAGTATACCTTTTCATGTCGTAATAACAGATTTTGAATGTATACAGTTCTATAAATCAGATGTTATTTGTTTCACAAGTTTAGAAAATACTAAATCAATGTTTGTTTGTGGTGGTAGACCCATGCTGAAGCTTTTTTTTTTTATAGAAGTACGACAAAGTAACTGCACTAAGCCTGATGTCAAGCATAGTACAATCCAAAAACATCGGCAACCACCGAGAGACAGATTATCCATCGCCGGTCGCCGCTGTTATGTCGGCCATAATGGCGAAAGTCACCCGGTACTGGATATGCACAGGCTGATCCCGAAACGCGACGCACAGAAGCGAATCACTATTACGGGCTTTTTCGCTTTATGCATGGTGGTTGCGACCCAGTCGGGCTGTAAAACCCTACCACCCTGCTCTCGCCATTGCCTCATTCGTTGATCAGCAGGGTGCACCATGTGCAGGTGAGGTTGGCTTGGGTGTCTCAAGTCTTAAGATGTTATTCGACACCCCTTACACCCCAAACTATTACTGGTTTGAGCATGAATGGGTCGGCTCGACCGGAGTAGCACCACCCTCGCATAGAAAACCGACGCGAAGTAACAGTGCTTGCATTGTTGTGTTTCGTTCGGTCACTGAGAGCGCCGGAGGCCCATCAACCCCTCTCATTTCACAACCCTCTCTTCCCTCCCCCAAACACAGGCTAGCAACGCACTTGTGTTGCAAGTGTCTATGGACAGTGGTGATCACTTAACATCAGGTGACCCACCTGTTCGTTTAGCTTCTATGATAAAAAAAAAAAGGTTTACAGCAATGTCAATTATATGCTAACAAATAATAATATCTAAAAGAATTTTAAGGCCATAATATTTGTTGTTGTATGGCATTTGATATTTACAATATTTTATATGACATTATTTTTTAGATATATGGGCGATAGGTTGCATATTTGCAGAACTATTAACATCAGAACCCATATTTCATTGTCGTCAAGAAGACATCAAAACGAGTAATCCATACCATCATGACCAATTGGACAGGATATTTAATGTCATGGGTTTCCCACAAGAAAAAGATTGGGAAGATATAAAAAAAATGCCTGAACATGCGACATTAGTAAAAGATTTCAAGAGGTTAAAGTAAGTAATCACACAAGCATTTGTCACTTAAAAAATTATGTTTTAAGGCATGCTTTTAATCTACATTTACAACATCAATTAGTCATACTGATCCTGACATACGATAAAGTGAAATATCTTATTGTATGTCTGATCAATAGGTATGAGTAGGGAACCAATTTACATTATTTTTTGAATTATAAACCAATTTCCTTATGAAGTCAACACAAAAGAGAACTAGGCTATATCGCATTATCATACGGTTCAAAACGGCTTGAAGTCTCGAGACTTGCTAATTGGAAAATTAGTTTAGAAAGAGAGACATTAAAGTATGTTAATTAAATGTCTTCATTAAAGAATTGATGCATATAACATATAAGTACCTGGACGACCGAGCCTAGCTCGGTTCTTTAAAAAACATTTTTAAATTAAAAGAAACTGTTAGGTTTGCCTCACAAAATAGCATTTTTCTACAAAAAAAAAAAATTAATAAAAGATATCTCTTTTGCTGTCTCTCGGATTTGAACTGGGGTTAGACGGATTTTTGCAGCAGCCGATTTCCATCTGAGCTATTTTTGTTTTGACAGCGACGGCGAAATTTACCTTTATATCCCAGCTACATTTTTTCATTGCCTGAAAATTCAGATAAAAAAGTTTTCTATGAATGAAATCCATTTAGATCGATTTGTCGTCCCCGAAACCACCTACATACTAAGTTTTACGGAAATCGCTGACGCCGCTTCTGATATCCTGAATTATGGGGTGTAAGGGGTGTCGAGTAACATCTTAAGACTTGAGACACCCAAGCCAACCTCACCTGCACGTGGTGCACCCTGCTGAATAACGAACGAGGCAATGGAGAAAGCGGGGTGGTAGGGTTGTACAGCCCGACTAGGTCGCAACCACCATGTACATGGCGAAAAAGCCCGTCATAGTGACTCGCTTTTGCGCGTCGCGTTTCGGGATCAGCCTGTGCATATCCAGTACCGGGTGACTTTCGTCATTATGGCCGGCATGACAGCGGCGACCGACGATCGATGATCTGCCTCACGGTGGTCGCCACTGTTCTTGGATTGTACTATTCTTACCGTCAGGCATAGTGCAGTCACTTTGTAGTGCTTCAATAAAAAAAAAATATGGATTAAATTGTTGCTAATAAGATTTTGTACACGAATTTGCAATGAAGAATATCAGGAATTGCAAATAGAAATGTTAATTCTTAATAGATTTGAGTGTACCGTGAGTATTTATTATAGATTAGTACAATGAGTTTTAGTAATACTTTCATTGGATTAGTAACAGTAAGTAAATATAACAACATAAAAATATACAAGAATTGCTCGTTAAAAGGTATTAGATTATAGGAGTATTAATGTACCGTCGTAAGAAGTTATACTTTTTCAGATAAAAAAAAAACATTAATTGCAATTGATAACGTTTTAATTAGAAGAGTATAATTAATATTAAAAGGATTTAATAATAGTTTTCTATACATCTGTATACAGAATCAAGTAAGATAGAAACATGAATTAAAATCAAATGTTTATAATTTACAATTTATAATGTAAACAAATAAAAAGAATACATAGGGGCAGTTAATCATAAATCTATAAAGTCACTTAAAGAAGTTTGTAGTATAAAAAATCACTTTTATCAAAAGTACTTCCAAAATTTTTTTTATCTTTATTTTTGGCAACCTATCTTTCAGATTATTACTGCCATTATCGTGTAGTTAATAATATTACAAACGTGTGATTATTTTAATATTCTTACACACCATCTTGTTATATTTTCCAGCGAGTTTTTGTGGCATCTCAGAATTTCATGCTCTGTGGTATTATTTTCTATTCACTTCGATTATGCACAATAAACTAACTATGTTACTTAAAACACCAACCAATTTACAAAATATAGAGTCAAATAAGACAAGATTATGAATAAAATATAACATCCACTACATGACAGACTAAAATCCCTCCAAAAAAACCTTCCAATAAATTAAGTATTGTTCACCACCATATATAGTTTAAAATTACACACAAACATATATTTGTGTATGAATATATTTCTTTATAAACATGTGTTGTAGATTCACATGTATTCAAATAAATAACTTAGATATCAATGCTCACGAAAACTTTAGAGACGATTACTATCCAACTTTATGGTATCGCTTTTAGGTTTCCCAAAAACTTTTAATGGAGGTAACATGTAGTTATTTATTTCAGTTACCAGAATTGTTCACTCAGCAAATATATGGATAGGCATAAGATCAAACCAGACAGTAAAGCTTTCAGCTTACTTCAGCGTCTTTTACTGATGGATCCCAACAAAAGAATCACATCAGAACAGGCTATGCAAGATCCTTACTTCACAGAAGATCCTTTGCCCACTCAGGTATAAAAAAATAAAATATAGCATACACATCCCATAGAGTTTATTAAGTACACTGGTAGTGACACTCTCATTATAATAAAATTACTCTCATATTCTAAAGGAATAGAATATTATTGTTAGTTTCTTACTGACTTTTCCCAGTGATGTGAGATGTTTTACAAATTGATGTTGTGTTTACAAGTTCATAAGCATTTATCTTTTTTAATGTCCATACTTGGTTTTTTTTAAGTGTTAAACTAAGGTTATGAAGATTACATATGGCTTGTACCTTTGTTGTGTTCCTACGATCAACTTAAATTTGAAGAAAATCGACATAAATTTCAGCAATTTTTCAATTATTAAAAAAAAATGTATGTAAATTAATGGTAAAATTATATAACATTTTTCACATTTATTTAAAAATATTAAGTTTTATTGATGTATAAGTATATATTGGCGTGCGTTGGTAGTGAAATAGACCCGTATACCATCACGGCGGACGGCAGGATGCTTTCTTATGGCGTCATGCTCCTTTACGCAACCGCTCACAAATCACTTCGTTTCGTTTTTGTGTGAGCTGTGTACTATGTCTATCAGACTATAGTATAATAAACACGTTTGTAATTATAAACTAGCAGTGCACGCGACTCCGTTTGCGTGGAAATATATGTAAAAATACAGTTACTAATAAAATTATCTGAATGTATTAAATTCATTTACTTATCTACTTTTTTCTCGTACTTACGTTACGTCGTCATTAAAATTACAATAACTTTTGATAGACGGAATTGATTTTAATGAAACGAAGATTTAAGGTTATATTTATGGTTTTCTTGGAAAAGTGTTATTATGAACGCAGTACTTTAGCAGTGATGCAGACAGACAGACATTTTCTAAAATGATTCAAATGTATTCTATAACTCATTCCTAGACATCTGCATCAATTTTGTTTTTTTTTTTTTTACAAAGACCTAAGTTGTACAGACAAGTTTGGTTTACATTCTTATTATGTGTATAGATTACAATTTTAATTTAACTGTTTCACATCTGTGGGGCTTCGCATGACGGCCATCTTTTTTTACAAAATATGGTCAACTAATTTAACATAAATTAATAGGATGTGTTCGCCGGCTGTCCCATACCTTATCCGAAGAGAGAGTTCTTAACCGATGACGATCAAGAGGACAAGAGCGACTCCAAAGCGAGACAGAATCAACAACAGCAACAACCAAATGTAATTATTTTTAAATGCAATCTTTTTTTTTATTAAGTTCTTGGCCTCTGTGGAAAAATCCACAACTCTGCCAGTGTCATGCACATTAAGAACAACTTCAATGCTCATTCGAACAACAAAAAAACAAAAGATTCGAAGTTGATTTCCACCACCGCCAGTTATGTGTAACATATAACAAAAGGACAATACACCATCGGGATTTGTAAATTCCTAAACAATTAAGTTAGTAAATATATGCCTAATATGAATAAAGTACCTGGGCGACTAAGCCTAGCTCGGTTCTTTAAAAACCATTTTTAAATTAAAATAAACTGTTAGGTTTGCCTTATAAAATTAACATTTTTTTACAAAAAAATACATATCCCTTCTGCTGTCACTCGGATTCGAACTAGCGTTACACGGATTTCCGAAGCAACCGATTACCACCTGAGCTATTTTTGTTTTGACAGGGGCGGAGAAATTTACCTTTATATTCTAGCAGTATTTCTTCATTGCCTGAAAACTCACCCAAAAAAGTGTTTTATGGATAAAATCTAGCTAGATCGATTTATCGTCCCCGAAATTACTTACATACTAAGTTTCACGGAAATAGATGATGCCGTTCCCGAGATCCTGAATATATACGAATATAAAAAAATACAAAAATTGCTCGTTTAAAAGTATTATTATAGATAGATATAGATCTATATAGAACAGGTACCCATAATACAATAATTAGTTACAGCTTAATTTTATACATGTTAATATACTTGCAATCTTCTTTAGCCTCGTTGTGATTTAACACTCGATGAAAGAGAAAGCGATAAACGTATACATCTATAGGATTTAACTTGTGAGAGAGTGAGATAGAATGCATTATACGGTGTTTTTTTGTAATATTGTACTGCTTAATGTTTACTCTGCCCGAGCATTAGGTATGTATGTATGTTTGAATGTGTGTTAATATTCACTTTGTTTGTGTGAATATTGTATCTTTTTTAGGATTCCACTTCTATCGTGTGTGCACTGTACATTTTTTTAATACAAGAAACTTTTAATGTCTATTAAATTATGACACAACAGAGTGATGTCACGACGGCGACCACTAAGATATCTGCAGTTCATCGACAGTCGTTGCTGTCATATTTGTTAGCAAACTTATCGGTAGCTTATTTATTTGGATTAGGATATAGATGACTTATTTCGAATCGCGATAAAACAAAATGAGAGTCACTGTTACTGATTTATGGCAATTTGCATGATGGTGTCGATCCAATCGCACAGAATTTGAATTCCAAATGTAAAAAGTGTGTATATATATTTTTTTCTTTGTTTATCGCGGCGCAAATACTTCCTTAGCTTATTTTTTTTTAATTGAAAGAATGCGCTTTTTTGGGGCTTATTAAACCGCCTTACTTAATCACTTGGCCTTACTTACCTACCATTTTTCGATTACTCATTAAAAAGATCATTTTAAATTGTGTATTATCATGCCTTTATTATTTAATTATATATTATTTAATTGCAGACACAACAGAATCAAGTCCAACAAAACAGTCATGACCATGCAGCCAACAATGCAAAACGAATGAGAATGACAGGTATTATCTTAACTAATATTATAAGTGCAAATTTGACTTTGTTCACATCAACGTGAAGTTTCATAACGCGCTTTGCTGAACGAATTGATTGGTAGAAATCGTCACGTAAGAAAAAAGCGTTATGCTGCCTCCATGTGGCCTAATCTCTATTTTATATAGGAATGGGTGTGTTGTTATTTGTTGTATATATTTTATTTTTAATGAAAATATATAATTATAAACTGTCTCAATACTTTTATGGAATTACATGGGCAAGGATTATACACATAAGAAAGAAAGGGTATCTCTGACTGCAAACGTTTTTTTTTCAATTCATTTTTTAATTATTTACACGTAATTTTTAACATGATTTATTTTTATAGGTACCCTTTACGTTTATAGGCTATCCACATTTCGTAAACTTTTTGGCAAAATCATAAATTTCATCTGAGTATATAATTTATTTTTCTTAAATAACCTAATTTAACAGCCACGAATACAAGATACTTTTGATGGAGTCTTGAAAAAAAAACATGATTTATTATGAAATAAATAAAGATATACGATATATTACTGCTATAATAATGTTTGCAATTTTTTGCAATCTATATTGCACAGCTTAGATCTTGAAAATTTATAAAAATAATAACCCTTAAAGGATGTTAATAATCTCAATTTGATTTTTACAATAAACGTACGCGATTACATTAAAATTAGATATTATTTTGTTTATTTGAGGTTTCCAAATTATTACCACTATCGAGTTCGTATTATTATTAAAAATGTCTTGCGATGATTTCAATGTTCTAACAAGATGGTGGCCTCCCTTGTTAGAACTTTCCGGAGAGTTTTTTTGGCAAGAATTCATGCTCCATGGTATTATTTTCCATCTACTTAAGCGCGATTACCCAACTATATTACGTAATATACCGCCGATTTAACAAAATATAGAATCTAATAACACATAAAGATTATGAATAAAATATAGATGCCACTATATGACGGACAGATCCCGCCAAAAACTCGAAATTGGAAAATTGGTTACTTTCAACGAAGTTTCCATGTTTTAAAGACTGTAATATCGATGTTTAACCTGTATACTAACATTGGGCTTGGTAGGGACCAGTGCGCTTTTTAAACAAAAAAAAAATCTCGCCATTGGCAAAGACATTTAGTAGGTGTACCATATGAGTCTATGTAAATCTATGGTCACAATAGTATATTTAATTATATTCAAATTATATATAGTTTTTATATTGTCATATATGTGATATTATTTTCATAGAAATTATAGCTAATTTAAAATATGTTTCGTTCTTTTTTCTTATGATCGATAAAATATTGTATATTTTCTTGCAATAAGTTTTATATGAAATAAGTAGAAAGAATAATAGTAAAGTTAATTGCCTAAAAACTATTGCTATCATACTCATTTATCTAAATTATTCAATATTTAATTTGATATATTCATATTCTAATAGTTTAATGTGTATTTAGTTCAGTATTTAATGTAAAATATTTTTTCTAACCATAAGTATAAATACAATAGCTAAATTGGACATTTCGTGGTTTAGTACAAAAAATAGTTCTTAAAAATTAAATGATAATGTAATAATACATTTTACATAATAATTGGAATTTCACATTCATAATTTGTAATTATTCAAATCTTGTAATAAATCCAGTATTTTTTAAAAATCTTAAACTGCGAAACTTTCTGCTGATTTCTACCGCATAAGGTCTATTTTCGTTTGTATGGCTCTTAAATCTTTATGGTTTTTCCCTACTCGAAGTCTTAAACTCTCGCTGTGTTATTTATTACAAAAAAGTTAAAAGTTGAATACTTGCTTTTAGAAGGTTACGTTTTAAATGCACCGCGCTCGCTGAATGTTCGCCATCTTGCTCTTTTGTCTCGCTTTGGTTAGGTTAGGTCAGACTTGCGGGAAAAGGATAACGCGAACTCGCCTCGGGCAAGCATGGTGCTGCATTTAGCACGAAACTTTTTTAAAGCAAGTATTTAATACATATTTAACTTTTTTGTAATAACACCGTCGATATCGATGTTTCAATAACAGTCATGAAAATGTTACGTTTTTAATTTTTTGCCATATATATAGAATTTCTGAACCAAGGTAACAACGCCACCTAACAAATCCTACCATCTTTTCGGTCATGTAGTTCAGAATATACATGATTAACCAATTTTTAAATGTCTAAATTATTATAAGTGTAAGTTAATCAGAACATATTATGAAACAAAGTTTTCTGCCGCGTCTGTCTGTCTGTTCGCGATAAACTGAAAAACTATTGAACGGATTTTTAATTTTTATTTTCGGTTTTCACCAGTAGATAAAGTAATTCATGAGGAAGGTTTAGGTTCATAGAAAACCAACGTAAAGTAACAGTGTTTGAATTGTTGCGTTTCGTTCGGTCAGTGAGAGCGCCGGAAGACTATCTCCCCTTCCTACCTCTCCCCTCCCATACTCCCTATTTCTTATTCTTCGTTGATGTTACAAGTACCTATGGACGATGGTGATCACTTAACATCAGGTGACCCATATAAAAAAGCTAGTCATTTACATATAAAAACCCAAGACACACAGTATAACATAAGTACACGATGAAAATAAAAATTGGAACCCCCTCCATGACAGACAAGGGCAAAATCTAAGGGTTATTTAAGGGTCGCAAACGCGCATTCATGCCGCGGCTCGCATGCTTGTTGGCTACCATCTTCGTATATCAAAACAAAAACTATATAGATTTTGTTATTACTAACAGCTCGCAGTATTATGCAATATTGCCTATTTATGTAAAAACCACGACCATTGTAATATTCTTACTTTGACAGTTCACCTCAGTGTCAGGGTTATTTGCGATCTCTACAGAATATGTTTTTCTCAATATTTTACTGCTTGCGTAGATTATACGAAAATGTAATTGTTAAAACATTCAAAATAAACCTTTTATTGAAAAAAAAAACAACCGGTGTCATTACAAAAAAGTTAAATACGTATTAATTAAATGGTTTAAAAAAGTTTGGTTACTTTTGTATTAAATGCACCGTGCTCGCCGACCACTGACTAACCTAAACCTAACGTCTAACCTAAACTGACCAACGCTAGATATAAGACCAAGATGTCGTACGTTCGGCGAGCGCGGTTCTTTTATTACGAAAGTACCCAAACCTTTTAAATGCGAGTATTTAACTTTTTTTGGAATTACACCGAACATGTTTAAAGTATGCGGTGTGCCTTATGATAGAGCATAACTTTATAAAATAGGTTTTTATTTTTTTATACAAATATATTATTACCTGAAAGTTTAGCAAGGGACACACTAAAACGTGATTGGTACAAAATGGCTGCCGTTTGTTATTAGTACTGCAAATGAAAACACATTATTGTCTCCGGTGAAGCTGTAAAGACCTTGCCAGGTCAATAGCGTAGTCAGTTCGAAAAGGGATATTATTGTCATCTTAAATTTAATGTAAATTTTTCTATTATAGTAATTTAAATGATTAATTCTCTATTTCTAGTAAAAATAAGGACATTTTATTTTGCGTTTTAATGCAGGCGGTGTAATTTTCACTAGTAATATGGTGTAGATTTTTAATGCTCATATAATAAATGCATAGAATCGAATGAGTTGAAAAAAACCATGCAAAAATGATCATAAACTTTGTAATATAGATACTATAGTGAAGTATAATTTGTGTAAATGTAGATTTCATAAAAATCCAGGTCCAAATCAAGGCAACAATCCGGGTGGAGGGGGACAACAAGAATTTCATCAACAGCAACAGATGATGTTTGGAGGTCAGCAGCAAGGTGGCGCATCACAGCAACAAGCAAATTTCCAACAGAGATTTTAACTTATACTGCAGTCATTTGAAAATATACTGTTTAAATTTATTTTCTTTG
>JACEII010000020.1:389112-465540 GCA_014332785.1 Antheraea mylitta
CCTAAATGACCTTCATGAAGTTCCGTTAAAACTTGCTTTTGAAAAATGCTAGGAATTACTATCCTGTATTTGTAAATAATACACTCCCGATCGATAACAAGGTCATTTTTTCTATTAAAATAAGGTTTCTCCGCATCGCAACTAGGGACAGACGGCCAACCAAAAAGAATATAACCTTTTATTTTACATAATAACGCATCGCGTTCTGTTTCTCTTACAATATCTTTAAAGTTAATAGGTAAAGTATCTTCTAATAGGTCTAGGTAACTTATAGTTTCGTCGAAGTGGCTCTCCTGAGGTAAAGGTAATTGAGACAAAGCATCAGCTGGACCGTTGTCCTGTGATCTAACGAATTCTATAGCAAAATCATAAGTGGCTAAACGAGTTGCCCACCTTTGCAAACGGCTCGCTGCCGTCTGCGGAACTCCTCGTTTATCTCCAAAGATATGCGTTAACATCTGGTGATCAGTACGTAACGTAAATCTCCTCCCAAAGACGTATTGATGATGTCTAGTAACTCCAAAGAGGATAGCAAGAGCTTCTTTATCTAACTAACTGTAGTTACGCTCCGTTACGTTGAGTGTGCGTGACACACAGCTCACCGGCCGCTCGCTACCGTCTGGGTAGCGATGCGGGAGTACCGCTCCCAGTCCATACGCGCTGCTATCTACCGAGAGAACTAACTCGCGTCCCTCCTCGTAATTTGCTAATACCCGTTCACTTAGGAGAGCCTGCTTCGCTGCCATGAAAGCCCTTTCACATTTCGAGTCCCACTTCCAGTCGACATTTTTTTTAACAACGTATGCAAAGATTTTAATAATATGCTTAGATTAGGGATAAACCGTCCGTAATAATTAAGCATTCCTAAAAAACTTTTAAGTTGAGATATATTTTGAGGCCGCGGCGCACTGGAAATTGCCTCCATTTTATCGGGATCCGGTCGCAAACCGTCTTTAGTAATAATAAAGCCAAGATACTTTACACTATCTTGTAAAAATCGACATTTACTTAATTTTACAGTTAGTCCTATATTCCGCAACCGTTCAAGTACACTTTTTAATTTTTTTTATGACTAATTATATCTATCCCGGTCACACAAATATCGTCGAGGAACACGACATACCCTGGCACCCCACGCAGCGTTTCTTCCATTATTTTTTGAAACTTTTCAGGTATACACGATAAACCATAGGGAGTACGTCGATACGCAAATGTCCCTATGTGAGTAGTAATGGCAGTACAAGGTTGAGATTCGACGGATAAAATGCACTGTTCATATGCATGTGATAAATCAATTTTAGTAAATTTTTGACCTCCACTGAGGTTCGCGAATAACTCTACAATACGTGGTAAGGGATAATAATCCCTTTTTAATTTGGGATTAATAGTGATTTTGTAATCACCTCAAATACGTATCTCTCCGTTTTCTTTAATGACGGGGACTATTGGAGTGTCATAATCAGAGTAGTCAACGCGATAGATCGAGCCGTCCGCCTCGAGACGAGACAGCTCGCGCTCGACGCGTGCGCGCAGTGCCAGTGGTACCGGTCTCGCTCGTACATAAACCGGTTCATTATCCGACAACTGTAATTTAGTAGGCGTTTTACAAGTACCGAGTTTATCACAAAAAACTTCTGGAAATTCATTACATAATTGACTAACGAATTTATCATCTAAGATTTCATGGAGGTTGATACTTGTAATGTTTAACGCACGCATCCATTCCCGACCGAATATGGGTCGCGCCCCATTCTTAACAATGTAAAGTCATAATGCTTTTACGCTAACAGTACCCACACTAATGTCTACCACAATGTAACCTAGTGATTCAATCCGTGAACCTGAGTAAGAACGTAAAATCAAATTATCCCTTTTAATAATATTGTAAGAAAATAAATGTCTGTACATATCCTCACTTATAGCTGAAATACGACTACCAGTATCCACTTCACATTCGATACATTTATTATCAATAAATACTTTCATAAAGTAAGGTTTGTTACCTATAGCCGCCAGTTCAATATTGAACATACCGTCGTCCGAACTCTCACTCATATAATTATTATTCTGGCCACCCCTCACGCGCACTTGTTTGCACATAATTTTTAAGTGGCCCCTTTGACCACACTCATCACAATTGTAATTTTTAAATTTACACTTATCTGCCGTATGAGCCTTGCCGCAACGCCAGCAAGCTCGCGCACGTGTGCCCGCAGCTCTCGTACCGCTGCCTACACCGGACGCCCGCGGTGGCCGCGCGCGCGAACCGGCTCGCTCGCCGCGCGCGTAGTGCAGGCCCTCGCCTGCCTGGCAGCCTGTCGTCCCCGTTGAGTCCGCCGCCGCCGCTGAACCGCTCACCTGTGCATGTTTCTCTGCTGCCTCCAGAGCCAGCGCCAGCTCAACCGCCTCTTTATACCGAATTTTCTTTTCCGCGAAGATTCTCGATCTCATGACGTCATTTGCTAGATCTGACACAAACTGGTCACGCAGATTTTCTTCGAGAGTCGAACACGCGTTGCACTTGCCGAAATTACAAGTAGCTGCAAGATGTTTTAACGCTTGTAGGTATTCTGTGAGGGACTCGCCAGCCTTTTGTCGTCGTAATCTGAATACGTGACGTTCGGCAATTTCCGATCTTTGAGGTTCCAGATGTTCCGTCACTAATTTCACAAGTTCGTTATAGGTTTTATCTTCCGGAAAGCTGGGTGAGCATAGATCACACATTAATGCATACGTTTCTTCGCCGACAACGGTAATTAACATAGGTACCTTCAATGCATCGCTGATTTCATTTAGCACAATATATTGATTTACACGACGAATATATGCTGGCCACTGTTTAGAACTCAAACTAAAGGGTTCTATTTTTCCGATAGGCATTTTTATAACGATTTTACTCAAATTAAGACTTGGAAAACGAATTAATCCCGCCGCGTCGCCAGTGGAACATCAATGAAACTCGGTAGTGAGCGACAGACTGATTTATTAAATAATTATATGTACCCACCACCTACAGACCTCACAGATTGATTATCATCATTAATTTGATTTTTATTAGTGGGGTTTAAGCGTGAAGTTATCGATAATTTGCACATAAATACCTAATACCTTACAATCAACACACAGCACAACACTTCGTAATTATTAACTAGCCTCTGCCCGCGACTTCGTCCTCGTGGAATAGTTAGTACTTTGGGCTAACATTAACACGCAGCGGAAACTCTCAAGGTGAAAACATCTCGATTTTGAAATATTCTTCATTAGTGCCCCGCTTCTATTGGTTTTAACGTGATGATATAGCTCGATAATAATTGAGTTATCTAACACTGAGATCATTTTTCAAATCGGACCAGTAGTTCCTGAAATTACCCCCTACAACGCACAAACTTTTCCTCTTTGTAATATTAGTATAGAAAATTATCTAATGAAAATTCAATATTCCTATCTATTTTTGCGAATTGGGATAGTATGAAATCACATACTCCATTTTCAATCGTGGCAGATAACAAACTATGTCTTTCATGTCACGTAACTTAAAAATATGATCTACTTAGTAATACATAAACATACTGCGGTCCTATGACGATTCTTAAACCATTGCATTGCATTCACTATAACCAGGATACCTATACCAGATTAGGCCATCCTCGGACCAGATTAGGCCCCCTCGGCAGCGCCTCAAGCCTAGGTCCGTTCGCTCGGCGTGGAACCCTTGAGTACGCTGCTTGCACGATACAATGACACAAAATCTTTCATCACTGCGACAACATTACACATATCACCCCCACACACGCGCACGCATACATGGTTACACATGAAAGTGGAAGGGTTTTATTTTTTCCCTTATCGAACTGAAATAGTTTAGAAAAATAATTTTCTAGTGGCAGTTTATTGATGCCTTTCTTAAAAAATCAGCTGGACGGAAGGCAACAAATTCTTCAAAGGCATTTTGTACTGCCTCTCGGGTATTGAATTTTGTTCCCTCCAAGGAGTTATCCAAATTCTGGAAAAAGTAGTAGTCTGTAGGAACAAGGTCTGGTGAGTAGGGCGTATGACGGAGAACTTTCAACCCCAGTTCTTGCAACTTAGAGACCGTCTGCTGTGCAGTATGAGGTCGCGCGTTGTCGTACAAGAGCAGCGGAGACGAGCGATTGACCAATGCTCGTTGGAGATGTGCCAGCTTCTCCATCATTGTGTTCAGTTCTTCACAGTACACATCTGCAGTAATGCTCACCCTGTTTGGTAATGTGTATAATGAATCACACCGGCGCTAGACCACCAAACAGTGACCATCACATTTCTAGGGGTAAGTTTTTGTTAAGGGCATTGTTTAGGTGCTGAACCAGGATCGGATAACCGGTACGAAATATATATAAGAGTTGTTGAGCTTGATACATATATATGTTTCAATAACTCACATATGTTTGAATAGCTAGTTTAGCTTCTGTTAGTTCAGATAGGTCGCGAATTGCATGTATCAGGCAACAACGCAAAGGTTCATTACGACAGTTACAAATTACATGTATACTTATACTTATAATAAGAATGTAAATCTAACGTGTCTATAATATTAGATTTTTGTTAAAAATATTGTTGCAGGTATCTAAGAATAAGTATTAGAATACATATCAATTTTAAAAACGTCTATCTCTTTGTATGAACACGCATCATTGCTAAAATACTGCGTTCATGATAAAACCTCTCCAAGAAAATCATAAAGCATATCTTTAAGTACTATTTAGTCATTGATTCATTAAAATTGGTCAATGAAAAGTAATAACTTTTGATGACGCAAAATAAGTACGAGAAAAAAGTGGATAAGTTATACAAATAGGGTTGCAAATGTTTTTGTGTTTCTTACATGTAATTTTTCGTTGCATCAGGTTTGAAATCACAACGATTCTATTGAAGTTTCACTTCAATATATACAACAAATCTTGTATATTTTTATATTTATATATATTCAGGATCTCGGAAACGTGTATATATATATATACTAGCTGACCCGTGCAACTTCGTCTGCACCAAATTGGTTATCACAGGTTTCAATTGTATTTTTAAACGGGGGAAAAAATGAATAAACCTGGTATCCAATTGCAGCCACAACTACCGTTTCCAAAAATCCAAACTATCCACGGATTCACCGAAACATATACCCAGATTACATGTAATTTTTATTTTAAATAAGCCTAGTACCCGTTCGTAGCATCATCTACCACTCCGTTGTTTGTAGTCCGGTAAAGCTGTTAAGACCTTGCTCTGTCAATAGCGTATTCATTTCGAGAAAAAAAATCATCTACCAGGTTCAATTAAGATAAAAACTAACCTACATAAAACTAAATGAACATCTCTACCGCTTACTTTTATAGTTATGACAATAACCATTATCAACTTGTATTAAAACCTTTTTATACTCCATTATATTAAAGAAAAATATATGAATACCGTATCGAAGCGTCAAACATCGCGCCGAACCGTCAAATGTCACTTGCACAACTATAGTCTAAGAGTTATAAACTGTTCCTAAAACGTATTTTAAATATATTTCTAATACATTTTTATAAATAATCTCTGTACCATTCACAACACAGTGTCTATCACTTCTTGATAATTTATCTATGTTGATATGTTTCTATTTTAGATTATTCTACGTTGTTATACTGAGAATATTTGGCATTAAATACATAACGTGTATTTGTCACACTTGATATTGGTGAAATTACCTATATAGGCAGAGGCCATACCGGAAAGAATTAATCAAGCCAGTTTTATACATTATATTCATCCTAACAACGGGCTACCTGGCTGCCGGTAAGAGTTGCGTTTATTTGTGCATATCGTACGTTCACAGACAAAACTATTGATTTTTAAATAATTTTAGGATGTTTTTTTCCACTAACTTAGAAACGTTATTAAAATAGAATTATTATTGAAAGACATTTTTGGTATTGACAATAATGGGCTTGATACTATTTTTTGGAAATAAAAATAAAAGTAATCTTACCCCATGTTAGAATAGCAGTCATTTTATTATTACTATATTTAGATATAAATAAGTACAAATTTTATCTTCCACACTAATTCAGTTATTACTCAATATTTAGACCAATTTATTGCTATAAAAATAATGTGTATAGAATATAGCTATAGCTATAGTTTAGTGCAGCACTGGCTACACGATAAAGATAGCGATAATTGTGGCAGCGTGTGTTATCGACGCATTTTTTTTCGAATTGTATACGCTGTTGACCTGGTAAGGTCTTTACAGCTTCACTGAACTATTGAGTCGAGCGCTGAAGGCACTCAACCGACTTGGGATGTTTGGGCGACCAACTCAAGGGTGCACGGTACACCTCGGCTTGGGCTGTCACCTGTTTTGTGCAAAAATCGCAACCTATCTGATCTAACCTAAGCTAAGCTATCTAGATATACGTATATAAGTTATTGAAACATGCATGTGTACCAAGCATGCGTGCCTCAACAACTCCTATATGTATTTTGTGTCGGAAAAATTTCTCCAAACTATATAGGATAGGATAGGGAAAAATAAGGGTAGAACTCTTTGTTGTGTGTTTATTTCTCTGAAAAAGAAAAACAACATGTAAGCGTGTAGGCGTGCACGTGTGTATAGGTGATGTGTGTGATGTTGTAGCAGTGATGTAAAGTTTTGTGTCAATGTATTACGTGAGCAGCGTACTCAAGGACTCCCCGCCGAGGGAATGGACCTAGGCTTGAGCCGTTGCTGAGCGGGGCCTAATCTGGAGCTAAATTTACCCCCAGACCACGGTGGCGTGATAGTGATTATGCGGGCGTGGACGTGAACACGTTTTGTTTGAAGAGACAGGCTGCTACTGATCTTTCGCCGACGTGATTGAATCAGGAGGGTCGGTAAGAATGTGTCGCGGTCGTCTTCTATACTGCGCAGCGTTGGGTACGGGTTCATAGTTCGTGGCGGATACCACTAAAGAGCTGGGATGATTCGCGGCTTTTTTGAAATAACTACGTGTGAGTGATTTTATATACACCCAGACAGAAGGCATCTCCAGGTCCCTGTGGAGATCCTTGTTGCGGATGTACCATGGGGCACCGGTTATTTTACGTAGGGCTCGATTCTGGAGAACCTGTAACTTTTGAATCCGATTTTGCGCATGTGTAAAGACCGAACAACTGTACGTCATAATCGGACGGATGCAAGTTTTATATAAAGTGAGTTTATGTCTGGGGGTCATTTTACTCTTATGACAAATCAAATGATAGAGACGACCCAAGACCATACGGCTTTGTTTCGCACTCTTTGTGTATGTAAATCGAAATTTAAGTGTTTATCTAAAGTGACGCCGAGATATTTCACCTCGCCGGCCCAAGCTATTTCGGTTTCGTATAGCCTGATGGTCGACGACGCATATATTTAAAATGGCGTCAATCCCAAGTCATACGTACATACCTTTACGTTTATCGTTGTTTCATTGTATATGGTAAAATTTTAATATCAATAATGTTTAATAAAATGAAATTTGTTCTTTGCTATGGAAAAAAATAATTGGTTTAAAATTAATTATTTTTTTTATAGCATATATCAGCGGGTATATATGTATATGATTGTTTATAAAGAAATGTGTCTGACTGTGATAAATTCATGCTTTTAATTGCGTTTAAAAGTTACTGAAAAAAAAAATGTTCATAAACCTATTCATAAATCAAAATTAATTAAATCAAAACGCGCATTAAAAATACAACGTTAACCGTTAACCGGCTATCAAGTGTCCTTTCGGGCTAATACCACCCTCTCACAGAAAATCGACGTGAAATAACAGCGCTTGCATTGTAGTGTTTCGTTTGGTCAGTGAGAGCGTCGGAGGCCCACTTCTCTTCTCCTTTCCTCCTTTGCCTTCCCTTACCCTCCCCCATATACAGGTTGGCAACGCACTTTCGACACTCCTGGTGTTGCTAGTGTCTATAGAGGGTGGTGGTCACTTAACACGACGTGACCCACCTGTTCATTTGCCTCCTATGATACAAAAAATATATATTGATATATTAAAGAACCAGGTATTCTAAAATTCTTGTTCTTGCAACGTTGCCGGCTCTTGTACTAAGGTGTCGCAAAAAAGTCTAGTTACGTTAACTACAAATTTTTGTTTTTCGTTATCCTGGAGAACCCCTTGCGTTTTATGGGACGAAAAGTATCCTGGATGTAGCTTTGTAATATCAATTATTACTGTGTTAAGTTTCGTTAAAATTGGTTGAGTACTTTCAGAGTAATACGGGTTTAGGTTCTAGGCTTTAATCCTTTATCCTGGTCAACCCTTTGCGTTTTATGGGACAAAAAGTATATTTGATGTAATCTCGTAGTATTAGTTATCACTATGTCAAGTTTCGTCAAGATTGGTTCAGTAGTTTCAGAGTGGTGCGTGTTCATAAGGACAGACAGACAGACAGACAGACAGACTGAAAGACAGACAGACAAAAATTGTAAAAATATTATTTTTGGCTTCTATATCGATAACATAGTCTACTCTGATCAAAATTTTCAAAAAATATTTACTGTACAGATTTCGACTTGTTACAGTTTTATTATAGTATAGATAGATAGATAGAAGATAGTATAGAAGATGTATATATGGGGTGCGCCATCTAGACAGGAACTATTTAACTGTTGAATAACTCCGCCATTTTTCAGCCGATTTTGATAAATCAGCCAGATTCTGAAACGTCAGTCTCTGCTATTTCAGTCATAGGTCGTTTTACGCCAAAACAGCGAGCTGAAATTGTAGCGTACATCGAAAATAATCGTTCGACTGTGAAAACTGTGCGTGCTTATCGTAAAAAATATGGGAGACATTTGGCGCCTTCCGCCAAGACAATTCGTAGTCTGGTGACAAATTTCTTTGAACACGGGTCTGTAGCTACTCGTCCGCGTCCACGACGCTCCAATGAAATTATTGAAGAGGTTAGAGAGAGTGTTGCCGAAAATCCAAGTGTGTCGTATCGCCGTCGTTCTCAGGCGCTGAACGTGAGTGGAACCACATTAACGTTTGACGAACTTCTATTTTCAACAAGATGGAGCACCTTGTCACACCGCAGTTGCTACTATGAAATTTTTGCAGAGCAAGTTCCCGGGACGCGTTGTGTCAAAAACTGGTTATTTGGAGTGGCCTCCTCGTTCGCCGGATTCGACGGCGCCGGACTTTTACCTGTGGGGGTATTTGAAGAGTAAGGTGTATGCCAGCAAACCGAAGACTATCGAAGAACTAAAAGCTAATATCACCGCGGAAATTGCTGCTATTACGCCCGAAATGTTATCAAATACAATGCAAAATGCCCAAAAAGGGGCCGCTTTTTGTGTGTCTAACGAAGGCGGTTATTTGATCGATATTGTATTCTGAGTGAATTGTCAATAAATGGCATTGAATACCCTAAATAAATCTTGTTCATTTTCCAAAATCGGCTAAAAAATGACGGAGTTATTCAACATTTATTTCAGACGAGACACTGCATAAATAGTTCCGCAGTATAATTAGTTCAACTGAACTGCTTGCAACGTTTATAAATGTTGAAGTTATAATGTGAGCTCTACCATTATCGTGTTGACAATGGTAATAAATAACTACGCATTCAAAATGTAATTTGCAAATTATTTCAACCAAGACATCGTTTAATGTACGAAGAATAGTTTGGATATAATAAAAGTAATATTACGGGAGATATTACTTCAGTCTGTCGATTTTCCTGAACAGCGAACAACATCGTAAGTGAACATTATCTAAGCATATATTTTCGAAATTAACATAATTTTATACTATAGTTATTATTATCAATAATCTTGGCTATAAATAATATGATATTAAAAAGTGGTTCTTCTAAAATAATGACATAAATTTTGCTTTAAAAATCTTTTTAGATTTGTACTCAATATTCATTACCTTGTTTCATTACGCTTAGACATTAAACGACAATTCATGATTTTTAGGTTATGTCATAAATAGATTGAGAATGTGGTTATTATGCAACTCGTAGACCTATGACCTAATTCTATGACCCACATGTATGTACCCATTTTATTTTGTGTTGTAGGTGATATAAAAAAAAAAACATTATGGCTCCGAATACTGATAAAGAAAATGTTAATTTATCTTCTATGTGCGAAGGATCTATCGAGAAGTTAATATCTCCGCAAGCGAATCAAAGAAAACATCAGATTGTGTATATGAATTTATTTACATTTGGATATTGGTATATAGCGGGACTCTACGGTTTATATTTATTTTTTATTGCAACAAAATGGTCGACTATAATATTGAGTAAGTTTATTAGCCCATTACATGTATGAATTATTTTAATTTCACGGTTATTGTTGTCAGGATCGATATTAATATATCAAACACTAAATCAAACATTCTGAAAATTGTAATATGTGTCAGAATTAGAACAATCAAAATAATTGTAATTAAATTATGAAACTGATAAGTTAAAAACAAGATTTCTTCTTTTTAATTATTAGCAGATAGGGTAAACCAGAGAGTAATTGCCCACTAATAGTGATTGCCCGCTTTAAGAATAATACTGTCTGGTGCTGACTTTAAATTACTCTAGTTAGAGTTGAAGTTACTAGATGGCTCCGTCTGTGGTCCATGTATAGTAGATTTAAAATTGACAACAGGCAACACTAAAAAAAACAGCAATGGCGGATTTTGTGAAGACGGAGTGAACGTGTTACTCAAACAAGTAAACGATTTAACAATTGTCATAAGGAATTACTTGCTTAGAGGTTTTTTTTTGCATATTACTTAATATTCAACTATTGGTGTATAGTTATGATGAAATTATAAGTGTTTTCTCCGTTGTTAATTAAAATATCGGGTAAAATTTGATTTCTAACAGTCATTCTAACGGTGGGCAATCACTGCATGTAAATGTGCATATTTATAATTAATGCCCACCATCATTTTAGTTATTGCCATACGTTAATGTCTATAATTATTGCCTAGGGCAATTATTGTGATGGCCAAGTTTTGAACAAAGAGTGTTGCCATCACAAGTAGTAGTGTTTAAATTGCTCATTGCTGGACTTGTTTCGCAATCTATAGGCATAAATATGGAAATGGTTATTATTGTTACAAGATGTATCCTACAACTTATCTACAAGTCAAATTGCTGAAAAATACGGTGTTCCGAGGTCCAATTTTCGATGCCATTTTAAAAATCCGGGACATACAACCAGCTTAGGACCATCACCTATATTAACAGTATCTGAAGAAAGTAGTTTAGAAAATTAGATTATAATTTTGGCACGAAAAGGATTTCCCCGAAACAAAGATGACATTTTAGACACCGTGCAAAAGTTCCTAGAAGAAAACCCGCGACCTAATTCATTTTTAAGTAATATGACAGAAGATGGTTGGTGGAAGGCATTTTTGAAGAGAGATCCGAAGCTAAAAATAAGAACATCAGAAGGAGTGACAAAAGCGAGTTCTTGTGTTTCGGAAAAAGATATAAGAGGGTGGTTTACTGAGATTCAAAATTATACTGCCGAAAAAAACTTGACTCCCATTTTAAGTGCACCACATCGCATTCTTAATGCAGTTGAAACAAATTTCCAAATTTGCGTTAAAAGTGGCCAAGTGTTAGCAGAAAAAGGGGCAAAAAAATGTTTATAATGTTGAACAATCCCAAGGAAAAGAGTATATTACGGTTTTATTTACTTTTTCTGCTGCGGGTAATGTCTGCTGTCCATGCTGTCCATTCATAGTCTATCCGTATCCAAGATTGCCTGAAAAAAATTCAGATTTTGTACCTGATGGATGGGGGATTGAAAAGTTCGACACTGGTTGGATGACTAAAGAAGTTTTTTACGTATTGATTGACCCCCTTGAATTGAACTGATTGATTGTAAAAGATAAGGGAGAGCAAGAAATAAGAACATCTAAAAAGATAACTGTTTTAACTAATATAGTATTACACCTGGTAACTTTGTACAAAGACCTGCTTGTGAAGTTTGACATTTAAATGTGATTAAAAATGAATTGACTTGCAGTGCTTCTTCAAAATTTTTTCATGTGCGTTGCATTCCACGAAAACATAAGGAACACATACCCGACACCTCCGATTTACATTTATTTATGTGTCATTTTTGTTTTGAAGTAGACGATTTTGATTCATCAATATCAGGCAAAGAAATTTTTAATATAGTTGATAAAGCCAAACGCAATTTATTTTGAAATTTAGAAGACTGTGTGTACTGTTAGATTCAAGTTTAATATTTTGTTTTCATTATTTTAAAGTTTTATTGACGTTTAAAGTTTATTTTGACATTCTAAGATACTGGGCAATTGCTGTGCTGTAATGTGGGCAATTAGTATAAGCAATGGGCAATGACTGTACTTTTTAGATGATTTTAAATTTATTTCATTATTTTCTAAATGATGTAAGTTTTAACTAAAAACTCTTAATATTCTATAGAAGTGTTTATTAGGCTATAAGAAAAAAGTAATAAATAGTAAAGAAATAAAATACTTTTCATAATTTTTGATGTCAATGTGTTTGAAATCCTTAAGTGGGCAATAGCTATATGGTTTATCCTACATAGATAATTTAGTTAAAATTATAGAATAAGCTTCAGCTGAAATTTTCTAAATATAACTTGGAAGTAAAACATGATTTATGTATACAAAAACAATTATTAACTATTAGAACCGTTCGTTAATCATTCCTAGGTGAGATTTTATTCAATTTCAGATAAATAATAATATATTTATTTGTTATAGATATATTTTTAATAATTGCAAGTGAACTCGGTATAACAGTGGGAGCACATCGGCTTTGGGCCCATAAATGTTTCAAAGCGAAACTTCCTCTACAAATTATTTTGATGATTCTTAATACAATCGCATTTCAAAACACCGCGATCACTTGGGTGAGAGATCATCGCATGCATCATAAGTTCACTGACACCGATGCTGATCCGCATAATGCAACTCGAGGGTTTTTCTTCTCGCACGTAGGTTGGCTGTTAGTAAAGAAACATCCTGAATTAATGAAACGCAGTAAACATATCGATATGTCCGACATATATAGCAATCCGGTTTTAACATTTCAAAAGAAGTAAGTAGTCATTTTAATTACATATGTTTTATAAGTAAGAACGTCACGACAGTTTATTATCATTCTCACATATTGACCTCAAAGTCAAGGTGTGATCCGTTCGTGAAAGCTATAAAGTGAATGTTAATATAGCTTATACAAAAAAGTAACAATTTAGAATGCATTACTTTGTGCATACGTTCAAATTTATTACCATTGATGATCATATTCTATGTCATCTGAATGTTCAACTAAAATTAACATTTCAACATAAAGTTCCCATGGCAAATTTGTTCTATTTACTGTATTGCAATTACAGTAATAATTAGTCTGGCCATAAACACTGTTACATAAAAACTTTTCTTTTTTCAACTTTTTGAGCTTGGAACACGAAAACTTCTTTCGATTTTGCGCCATATCGCATATTTTTTCGTGTTCATTATCAAATTACAAGATGGAATGAGGTGTTAAAGAAAGTAGGATTGCAGTGATTGCCTTGCACAAAGTGGGTATGAAGCCGTCGGTCATATTCTAGACACTTCAAAAGCTTGGTGTCAGCCGTATGGTTGTATATTGTACTATCAACAGATACAACATCACTTCCTCTGTCGAAGACCAGAAAAAAAGGGGGCAGCCACGTGCTTTTAGAACTACAAAGGCTACTACTAAAGGAACTATTAATGCTGTTAAAGCGAGAATTCGTCGAAACCCCATTAGAAAGCAAAAAATGTTATCGCGAGAAATGAAGATTCCCGCTAAGACTCTGTCGCGTAGTATAAAACAAGACCTGAAGCTCGGTGCTTACCGTCAATATCTAGGACATGCCCTAAATTAATCTTTACAATTAAAGAGAGTGGATCGATCACAAGGCTGTCGCAATACGCAGGTGAAAGACACAGAAATATTCTCTTTACTCATGAAAAAATTTCACAATCGTGAAACACTAAAATAAGCAAAATGATTAAGTGTAACGCTTACAGCTCTAAAGCTGCTCAAGTTGTCGGAAAGGTACAACGTGGTCACCATCCTGCGTAAGTGATGACTTGGTGGGGTGTGTCTTTTTGTGGAAAAGGAGTGAAAACTTCAGTCAAAGTGTATCAAGATAGTCTTGAATCATGTCGTGAAACGTCTCACCAATACTCTTAAAAAATATACCGTGGACTTTCCAGCAGGACTGAAACCTGGTCACAAGGCACGAACTACCCAAACCTATACCTATAAGAGATGAAGTCTGACCCTCATCTAGCCCAGACCTTTAGACTTCAAATTATGGTCAGTTTTAGAGGACGGTGGCTGCTCTAAACGACATGGCGACATTGAGTCTCTTAAAAAATCTTTGGAGCAAGCAGTGGCCAAATTTCCCTTGGAAACAGTGCGTAAATCCATAGATTTGTGGAGAAACAGATTAAAGGCCTGTATAAAAGCCAAAGGTAGCCATTTAGAATAGAATATTTTTTATTTTTTGATGAGAGACTAACAAATATGTAGATATAAATTTTAATAATATTAGATTACTTCATTATAAAAAAATGCATTTTCATTTGTAACAGAACTTATGACTGGACTAGGTAATTATTTATTACGTAAGCATTACATAGAAAATATATTCCATTGTAAGTATAATTAAGTAATATACTTAGTTATTGTTGCGATCTATATTATACTATTAGAATACTTGTATTATATCTATATCCATACATATTAAAAAAAAACAGTAGAATCACATGGCAAGATATTAAAGAATTCTCAATAATTCGCTTGTATGTAATAATCAGTAGCAACATATTTTTTTTGTTTCAGATATGCAATCCCATTGGTGGCAATATGTACATTTATCTTGCCAACTGTCGTTCCGATATACTTTTGGGGCGAATCGTTAAACAATGCATGGCATGCAACAATTTTCAGATACGCTTATAACTTGAATATTACATTTTTGGTAAATAGTGCTGCACATATGTGGGGTTACAGACCTTACGACAAAAGTATACAACCTACACAAAATATTTTTACAACTCTCTGTACATTTGGAGAGGGTTTCCATAACTATCACCACACTTTCCCATGGGATTACCGTGCAGCAGAATTGGGCAATAATTATCTGAATCTTTCAACTAAATTCATTGATTTCTTCGCTTGGATTGGTTGGGCTTATGACCTAAGAACAGTTCCAGGAGATATTATTAAAGCTAGAGCCAAACGAACGGGAGACGGCACTGATCTATGGGGTGGCAATCATAAACATATATCGGATGAAGAATAAAACAGGAAACTTGATGACAACATTAACAAAAGTGATTTTGTTAATTATGTTATGTATTAGTTATGTTTTGTAATTATGTTATGTTGTTGTATATCAATAAATTTTCTTGGATAATTTTATTACACGGTTTTAGTACTCGTAATTTTACCTCCACGTTCGATATAGCGAAACCTATTTAAAAATTAATAACAGATATATACTGTTTCTTTCCAAATAGAATACAGTAGAACCTCGATAAGTTAAAGTCTAAGGGAAACACAAAATATTTTATGTTATAGAGGTTTTAAGTTATCAAGGGATATGATAGGTGGGATAGGTTAATATAGAGGTAAGTATGTACATATGTATGTATGTACCCTTGTTCCTATTTTTACTCGAATGCGTCAGAAGGACTGGTTCAATAAAATACAGAAATTTAAATAATCATATTTAATTACTCACATTGCAGATTGCAGGTTTAGTCTACTTAAAAAAGTCTGTGATTTTCTTTTGTTTTAAACAATTCACATTTTCTAAATCGATTTGATTTTCAATGACAAATAGAGAGGAGAATACATTATTTTTTATGTTGTTACATTGCTCTATAAATGGTCGTACAGTTGTAAAAGCTCTTTTTGCTTCGTTGATTGATACGCTTGTAGATGGCGTTTGTGGCTCGTCGTTAAAATCATCGTCATTATCACTTTCAATGCAGTTGTTTACTGATTCCAATATTTTTTCCTCTGTTAACGTCCCTGCTGTGCCTACTTCATCATCGCAAGTAACGAAGTCTTCAAAAGTAATGTTTGACCCAGACATGTGCTTATTCCATTCTTCAGGCACATTATAATCTTTCAATTCAATGATTTCTTGTGGTTCTGAAGAAAAACCACAGGTTCTAAAGCAGTTTTTTACTGCAAGGGGTGTTACTTTTCGCCAAGCTTTATCCACCACCCTCATTGCTTGAAGAACATTTATAGAAAAAATCGTATTTTGTTCCATATCAGCTATCATTTCTCTAACAACTTCTTTTCTGTACATTGTTTTAAAATTGTTAATTATACCCTGATCCAAAGGTTGAAGTTGTGATGTTGTATTTGGTGGAAGAAATTGTACTTTGACTGCCTTTAATGGTGGTATGTCCCTGTGGGCTGTGCAGTTGTCGATAAACAGAATAACTTTTCTATTTGAAGTTACCATTTGCCTATCTATGTTAATCAGTCATTTTTTTAAAAGTTCGGGGGTTATCCATGCTTTTTTATTAGCTTCATAATCCATGGGCAGTGAATTTAGACCTGCAAAGCACCGAGGTTTTTTTGACTTGCCTATAATTAAAGGTTTCAGTTTTTCTGTACCCGTAGAATTTGCACAAAGCAGAATCGTAAGTCGTTCTTTGCTGTGCTTTCCTCCATGACATTTTTCATTTATCAATGTTAACGTTTTGTCGGGAAGACATTTGAAAAATAGACCCGTTTCGTCAGCGTTAAAACATCATTTGGATCATAATCATTCACTAAATTACGTAATTCGAATATCCATTCTTGGCAGACTGATTTGCTTACGCTCGCACTTTCACCGCACATTTTTTTAAAGGCTAAATCATGTCGTTTCTTAAAATTCTCTAACCAGCAATTGCTGGCTTTAAAATTTTTGATTTTCAGCGAATTAGGGAACTCTTCAGCTTTTTCTTTCAGTATGGGGCAACTAACACTGATGTTTTTGTTTCGACACTGTTTGAACCACGTAAACAATTGTTCTATCGCGTCAGTAAATACAATACATACTGACAGATGTTCAAAAACTAAATAAGAACCATTGGTACAATATTGCCGGGTATCGTCTTAATGTATTCTATAAATTTTGTTGTGGAAAATACTGTTTTGTAAACACAATATTAAGATACCTTTAATCTTAATTTATTTAATCTTTTAAGCACAGTTCAACTATCTATGTTTACAATATACATTTGTAATTGATCAAAGGCCAATCTAAACATTAAGGAAAACAGAAATACTGTTAACTAATATTACAGAACAATTTAAATTATTGTTAGTTGATTAAATTTTAAAATATTTTCGTAAATTATTTTTGTCGTACTAAAGTTAGTAAGTTACTTTTCAACAAATGTTGCAAATTAATACACAAAGTTTGGGTAGTATCGAATTACATAATATTTTATTCCTCATTCATAATAATGTATAATAATATATATAATGTATACCTACCTATTAAAAGGCATATTAATACAAGATTTGATTCAGAAATTTAGGAAAAGTAGACCAGAATCAACATATGTATCTTGAATACTATGGAGAATGCTATTTTGCACTTCCGCCTGGAACTGATTGACCGCTACTACGTCTAACTACAACAAAAAGAAAATCAATAAATAACAAACATATTTTTTTTGTATATATTAATTATACAAAATATAATTAATATAAATATAATAATTATCAATAAAGGAGGCATTGGTTGGTCTTACGTTCTTTATGGAAAGGCCATAGCTCGCCAAACTTGTTCGTTGCTGAGCATGGCCGAAACCACACTAGGAAGCGATAAACTCCCCGTCCCTACCACAGTCCCTACCACCGCAGCCAGAGCGCGACGCTGTCACTTCAACGCGGAACACTCTCACAGTGTGTGGTGCGCAGTGTCCTCCTCAATGCCGCAATCATGACATGCGTCGATCAGCTTTCATTCTTTACATCACGTCTTGAGTCAAATAAAATCGACTGAGTGCCTTAAGCTCTCTAGGTCAATAGCATAGTCGGTTCGGAAAAAAAACTTGTACCGGCCTGTAGCCGGCCAACTGGAACATACGTAGAAGTGCTTACCAACAGATTTTTAAACTCGATGATTTATGATTGCGAGCATTAAAGAAAACCTCAACCACTGTGCTGTTGTTTCATCTCGGCCTGTCTCTTTATGGACAATACATGCTAATGATAGAGATACGAAACTACATAGGTCGAAGAGGTCTCCGAAAACTATCATTGAGTTATCATTATTTCATAATATTTTGTAATAAATACATTTGATGGCTTGTGTAACCAACATGATATAGATATTCACATAGTACATTCTATTGTAACCTAATCACTTAAAGTAAGAAGCAAATGATAAGAAAGCGTAGTGTTGTGTGTAGAAAATGTGATTCAGACCTTAAATATAGTCTACGCGTGGTCATTACGACAGTTGCAAATTACGTGTTGAATAAGTAAGCAATTATTACCATTGTTTACAATAATTCAGTAAGTAGTCGATAGCGTAAATCCTGCTATCGAAGTTATTATGCAGCTAAGCCAATGGCAATAACTTCATACCAGATTAGGCCTCCCTCGGTAGTGGCTCAAGTATAGGTTCGATCCCTCGGCAGGGAGCCCTTGAGTGCGTTACTTGCGCGATACAGTGACACAAAAATTTACATCACTGCTACAACACTACACGATCACCCCCACACAGATGCACGCTACACGCTTACACATGGAAGTGGAAGGGTTTTTTTTTTGCCTTATCGAACTGAAAAAACTCTAATTTTCCGATATTAAATATATGGAGGGATTGTTGAGGCGTGTATGCTTGGTACACATATGCGTCTCAACAACTCAAACATATATGAATAGTTAGCTAGGTTAGCTAAGATAGGTCGCGAGTTTGCATGTAACAGGCAACAGCCAAGCCGAGGTGTGCTGTGCACCCTTGAGCTAGTTGCCCAAATAAAATCGGCTGAGTGCCTTAAGCGCTAGCCTTAGTAGTTCGGTGAAGCTGTTAAGACCTTGAGAGGGCAAAAGCGTAGTCAGTTCGAAAAAAAAAAACAATAACTTCAGCAACATTATTAGCCTCTGTAGTAATTAACATTTCTATCATTATGCTATCCCAGACGAGACACGTATATAAATAGTTTCCGCAGCACAATTAGTTCAACGGAACTGCTTGCATCGTTTACAAATAATTAAGTAGTTTTTTTTCTCGAACCGACTACGCTATTGGCCCTGCAAGGCCTTTACAGTTTCACCGGATTGAATTAAGTAAATGTGAGCTCTCCCATGATCGAGTAGACAATGGTAATCAATAACTACGCATTCAAAATGTAATTTGAAACTTATTTCAAACAAGACGTGTTTCGATGTATGAAGGAAATATAATAAAAGCAATATGATGTGAAATATTACTTCAGTCTGTTGATTTTCATGAACAGGGAACAACATAGTAAGTGAACATTATCTAAGCATATAATTTCGAAAATAATATTATTCTTTATTATAATAATTATTATTAGTTATGTTGGCTAAAAACAATATGAAATTAAAAAGTGGTTCTTCTAAAATATTGACATACATTTTGCTTTAAAAATCTTTTTAGATTTGTACTCAATATTCATTATCTTGTTTGATTGATTAGTCATTAAACGACAATTCATGATTTTTAGGTGATGTCATAAATAAATTTAAAATGTGGTTATTATGCAACTCGTAGGCCTCTGGCCTAATTCTATGACTCACATGTATGTAGCCTTTTTACTTTGTATTGTAGATAATACTTAAAAAAAAACAATTATGGCTCCGAATACTGAAAAAAAAGATGAATTAACTATGTGCGAAGGATCTATCGAGAAGCTAATAGCTCCGCAAGCGAATCAAAGGAAACATCAGATTGTATATATGAATTTATTTACATTTGGGTATTGGTATATAGCAGGACTCTACGGTTTTTATTTATTTTTTACTTCAACAAAATGGTCGACTATAATACTGAGTAAGTTAATTATCCCATTATATGAAATAACAATTAATTTCAATTCACTTTTAACATAGTTACAATCAATATTATTATATGAAACACTAAATCTCTATGTGTCAGAACTACCACAACTACAATAATCGTAATTAAATTATGAACTCCGAGAAGTTTTATAACTTGTTTTTTTTTTAATTATTAGCAGATACGTAGATGATTTAATTTTAAAATATAATGGAGAGTAGACTCCAACTGATAAAAAAAAACACTCTTCTAAGCGTGCTTAGTAATAAAAAAATGTTTATTTATACAAAAAATCTAACTAACTGTAATCACAGTTCATCAATAATTATAGGGTGAGATTGTAGTCAATGCCATTCTAGAAATCTCAGATGAATAAAATATAATAAATACATTTATTTGTTTTAGATATATTTTTAATAATTGCAAGTGAACTCGGTATAACAGTGGGAGCACATCGGCTTTGGGCCCATAAATGTTTCAAAGCGAAACTTCCTCTACAAATTATTTTGATGATTTTTAATACAATCGCATTTCAAAACACCGCGATCACTTGGGTGAGAGATCATCGCATGCATCATAAGTTCACTGACACCGATGCTGATCCGCATAATGCAACTCGAGGGTTTTTCTTCTCGCACGTAGGTTGGCTATTAGTGAAGAAACATCCTGAATTAATGAAACGCAGTAAACATATCGATATGTCCGACATATATAGCAATCCGGTTTTAACATTTCAAAAGAAGTAAGTAGTTATTTTAATTACATTTTTATTTTTCTTTACAACAGTTCATCACATATTGAGCTCAAAGTAAAGATGTGTATCTCATGAAGGCTCTGAATTTAAATATAGCTTCTTCAAAAGAAAAAATAATTTAGAATATACTAGTTTGTGCATATAGTATATGATCGTTTTCTCAATTATCATATTTTACGTAAACGGTCAACGGTGATTGTTGCTGTTAAATAACAACGGCAGTCATCGCTATCATGCCAACCTACATGTGCCTCTTCACGCCTCGTATCAAGGACCCCATGTCATAAGAAAAAGGCAAGACAATGGCTGGGAGGCTATTCCACATCTTCACAGTACGACAAAGATAAGAATTTTCGAACTTCTTCCTTCTTACCGGTATGGTTGCTACTGTGAATCTGTGGAGACGCGTACCCGCCCGTGTAGTTCTGTATTGGAAAGGAGAAGATGGGATGAGGTTGAGATTTATATCATGTTATTAGAATATTTGTATTACAACCACGTCCATACAAATATAAACCGAAATATGTATTTGAATCACTTGACAAGATACTAAACATTTCTTGTGCAAAAAAATCAGTAGCAATATTTTTTGTTTCAGATATGCAATACCATTGGTGGCGACAATTACATTTATCTTGCCAACTGTTGCTCCGATATACTTTTGGGGTGAATCGTTAAACAACGCATGGCATGCAACAGTTTTCAGATACGTTTATAGCTTGAATGTTACATTTTTGGTAAATAGTGCTGCACATATATGGGGTTACAAACCTTACGATAAAAATATACTACCTACACAAAACATTTTTACAACTTTCTTTACTCTTGGAGAGGGTTTCCACAATTACCACCACACTTTCCCATGGGATTACCGTGCAGCGGAATTGGGCAATAATTATTTGAACGTTTCAACTAAATTTATTGATTTCTTCGCTTGGATTGGCTGGGCTTATGATCTGAAAACGGTTCCAACATATATTGTTAATGCTAGAGCTAAAAGAACGGGAGACGGCAGTGATCTCTGGGGTGGGAATCATAAACATACGTTGGATGAACAATAAAACACGGAACTTGATGACATCATTAACAAAAGTTTTTGTACTCAGATATTTTTTTAACGTCGGCAATTAATTAGTCAGTAGGTTCACAGTGCATGAATTAAATATGTTTCTTATTACTAATTATTTTATTGTGTTGTTATCATAACTGAATTATTCATATTTTTTTAAATAAACCTAATTATCCACAAAACTTTTTTCATTATAGTATATATCTTCTATCTATCTATACTATAATAAAACTGTAACAAGTCGAAATCTGTACATTAAATATTTTTTGAAAATGTTAATCAGGGTAGACTATGTTATCGATATAGAAGCCAAAATAATCTTTTTACAATTTTTGTCTGTCTGTCTGTCTGTCTGTCCCTATGCACACGCATCACTCTGAAAGTACTGAACCAATCTTAACGATACTTGACATAGTGATACCTAATATAACGAGATTACATCAAATGTACTTTTTATCACATAAAACGCAAAGACTTCTCCAGGATTTAGGATTAAAGTCTAGAATCTAAGCCCGTATTACTCTGAAAGTACTGAGCCATTTTTAACGAAATTTAACACAGTGATAACTGATATTACAAGGCTACATCCAGGATACTCTTTGTCCCATAAAGCGCAAGGGGTTCTCCAGGATAACGAAAAACAACAATTTAACGTAACTAGACTTTTTTGCGACACCTTAGTACAAGAGCCGGCAACGTTAAAAGAACAAGAATTTTAGAATACCTGATTCTTTAATACATCAATATATATTTTTTTTTATAGCATAAGAGGCAAACGAACAGGTGGGTCACGTGATGTTTAGTGACCACCACCGTCTATAGACACTAGCAACACCAGGGGATTTGCAAGTGCGTTTCCAACCTGTATATGGGGGAGGGTAATGGAAGGGAAAGAAGGAAAGGGCAAGAGAGGTGGGCCTCCGGCACTCTCACTGACCGAACGAAACACTACAATGCAAGCACTGTTATTTCACGTCGGTTTTCTGTGAGAGGGCAGTATTAGCCCGAACGAGCCGACCCATTCATGCTGAAACCAGTAATAGCTTCAGCGTGGCTCTACCACCTACACAAATTATCAGTATATCAATAGACAGAATTGAGGACCCTTGGTAGTGGGTTAACGTTGTATTTTTAATAGGCATTTTGATTTATGATTAATCAATAATAAGTTTAGGAACATTTTTTTAGTAACTTTTAAACGCAATTAAACAGTCAGACACATTTTTTATAAACAATCATATATATACCCGCTGATATATTTTATAAATAAAAAAAAGAATGTGGTGTCGTGGGACACCAGGTAGGAACGAAGTTCCTTCGGCCAATGTAGAATCAACACTATTTGGAAAAAAAATCGTGCTCAATTTTATGTAATCGTAATTCAAATTATCAATTAAAATAACAAAATATGTCTTTTTTATTTTTGTTTGACAACATAGAATTACATAGAAATAGAAATAATTACAAAAAAGGAGAAAGAGAAATGTATTATACACTACTCGCTTGTGTATACGACTGTCGCGCCTGCGCACGTCTCATTTAACTGTTTTATTCCATGTAATTTTCGTTACAGATTTACTATCACATTTTTTTCAGTTCGGTCGCGCAGCAAAATCCCTATCTCCTCCAAGCCTGCCGTAAGGAACTTCGTTCCAATAATAAATTTCAAACCAATTATTTTTTTCATAGCAAAGAACAAATTTCATTTTATTAAACATTATTGACCACCATATACAACGATAAACGTAAACGTATGACTTGGGATTGACGCCATCTCAAATATATGCATCGTCGACCATCAGGCTATACAAAACCGAAATACCTTGGGCCGGCGAGGTGAAATATCTTGGTGTCACTTTAGATAAACATTTAAATTTCGATTCATACACAGAAAGAGTGCGAAACAAAGCCGTATGGTCTTGGGTCGTTTCTATCATTTGCTTTGTCATAAGAGTAAAATGTCCCCCAGACATAAACTCACTTTATATAAAACTTGCATCCGTCCGATTATGACGTACAATTGTTTGGTCTTTGCACATGCGCAAAATCGTATTCAAAAGTTGCAAGTTCTCCAGAACCGAGCCCTACGTAAAATCACTGGTGCCCCATGGTGCGTCCGGAATAAGTATCTCCACAGGACCTGGAGATACCTTCTGTCTGAGCGTATATAAAATCACTTACATGTAGTTATTTCGAAAAAGCCACGAATCATCTCAGCCCGTTAGTGGTATCCGTCGCGAACGATGAACCCGTACCTAACGCTGCGCAGTATAGAAGACGACCGCGACACATTTTTACCGACTCTCCTGATTCAATCACGTCAGCGAACGATCAATACCAGCCTGTCTCTTCAAACAGAGCGTGTTCTCACCCACACCCGCATAACCGCAGATCACGGCGCCGTGGTCTGGGAGTAAATTTCGCCCTTCTCGGCAACGGCTCAAGCCTAGATCTGTTCCCTGGGCGTGGAGCCCTTGAGTACGCTGCTCACGCGATACAGTGACACAAGAGTTCTACCCTTATTTTTCGTTATCCTATCCTATCCTATCCTATATAGTTTAGAGGAATTTTTCCTACACAAAATACATATAGGAGTTGTTGAGGCACGCATGCTTGGTACACATGCATGTTTCAATAATTTATATACGTATATAAGTTACCGGACTACTAAAGCGACCGCTTAAGGCACTCAGCAGATTTTATTTTGGCAACCAGCTCAAGGGTGCACGGCACACCTCGGCTTGGCTGTTGCCTGTTGCATGCAAAATCGCGACCTATCTTAACTAAGCTAGCTAACTATTCATATATGTACGAGTTGTTCAAACGTATATGTGTACCAAGCATACACGCCTGAACAACTCCTGCATATATTTACTATCGTAAAATTGAGAGTTTTTCAGTTCGATAAGGGAAAAAAGTAAACCCTTCCACTTTCATGTGTAAGCGTGTAGGCGTGCACGTGTGTGGGGGTGATCGTGTAGTGTTGTAGCAGTGATGTATATATTACGTGTCACCGTATCGCGCAAGCAACGCACTCAAGGGATCCCTACCGAGGGATTGAACCTGATGTATAAAACTGGCTTGGTTTGAAGGTGATACGTACTATGTTGTGAGTGGTACAGAGATTATTTATAAAAATATATTGGAAATATATTTCAAATACGTTTTCGAAACAGTTTATAACTCTGAGACAATAGTTTCAAGCAAATGACATTTCACGCTTTCGGCGCGATGTTTGACGCTTCGATACGGTGTTCATATATTTTTCTTTAATACAATGGAGTATAAAAAGGCTTTAATACAAGTCGAAGATAGTTATGATAAAGTAAGTGGTAGAGATGTTTATTCAGTTTTATGTAGGTTAGTTTTTATTTTAATTGATCCTGGTAGATGACGCTACGAATAGGTACTAGGCTTATTAACGTAATCTGGGTATATGTTTGAGTGAATCCGTGGATAGTTTGGATTCAAAATTGGAAACGGTAGTTGTGGCTGTAATCGGGTATCAGTTTTATTTGCGGGGTGGTAGGGCTTTACAGCCTAATTGGGTCATAACCACCATGTACATGGCGAAAAAATCCGTAATAGTGATTCGCTTCTGCGCGTCGCGTTTCGGGATCAGCCTGTGCATATCCAGCTTTCTGTAAGCCGGCATGATAGTGGCGACCAGCGATGGATAGCGTGTCACTCGGCGGTCGCTATTATTTTTGGATTGTACTGTGCTTACCATCAGACATAGTGCAGGCATTGTGCCGTGCTACGAGAAAAAAAAAAACAATTTTTTCGCGTGATAACCAATTTGGTGCAAACGAAGTTGCACGGGTCAGCTAGTTAAACAATAAAAGTAGCTACTTGACAAGATACTTTTGTTTAAGCAAATGCGCCATTTTTCGCAGGATTTCTGTGGCGTAAAAAATTATGTCAGCAATCACTCTTAAAAGAATTTGTATTCATTCTATTGAAATTCGCTAAACTTGATTTGTGAAAGCCAGGTACATGAGTTAACACCTGCGTGTATGTACACGAAGGTTTATCATACAGGCAATAGAAATAATATTATTTATTACTAACTGACCCGTGCAACCTCGTTTGCACCAAATCGGTTATTACCTGTTTCAATTATATTTTTAAACGCGAAAAATCTTAATAAACCTAAAACCCGAATTCAGCAACATCTATAATTTTCAATTGTAAATTTATACAGGGGCTCAATCAAATATATATCCAGTTGGTATGTGAGATATTTTTAAAAATAAGCATTAACCCGTTCGCAGCATCACCTACCGGGTCCAATTAAAATAAAAACTAACCTAAATATCTTTGATTTTAATTACTTTTTTTGTGATTAACAATTGATAATATATATTTGCCAAGACAAACATTATCTATAACACTGAGGGATAATAGACCTTTCTCACATTGAAAAAAGTGTCAAAATCGAATCGGTGGTACCAGTGATTTCCAGAATAGAAAAATATGAATTATAGGTTAAATGTTTAGCTAATCTGTCTGCTATTTATAGCACAAACAAAATTTACCAAAATCCATCAAGAATTCCATTAACTACAAATTTTTGTATTTCATATGTTATCCTGGAAAACCCTTTCTATTTTATGGGACAAAAGGTACCCTAGATGTAACCTTATAATATTAGTTATCACTATGTCAAGTTTCGTCATAATTGGTTCAGTACTTTCAGAGTGATGCGTGTTCACAGGGACAGACAGACAGACAAAAATTATAAAAAGATTATTTTTGGCTTCTATTTCGATTTTTAATGTACAGATTTGGTCTTGTTACTGTTTTATTATAGTATAGATATATTAGTAAATTTAATATATATCACTAAATAAGAATGACTCGAATTGACCCGTATTGAAATACGCAAACATTGTGATAGTAATATTATATTATAACATTATATCAGTAAACTTTTTTTTTCTCGTACTGACTACGCTATTGGCCTTACTATGCCTTCACAGCTTCACCGGCTACTAAGACGAGCGCTTAAGGCACTCAGCCGATTTTGTTTAAGTAACATGCTTAAGGGTGCACGGCACACCTCGGCCTAAATATCAGTAAACTTATTGGATAATTTTATTACATGGCGGTCGTAAAAATACTACCTTAAATTACCTCAACATCCGTTATACTGAAAATTATTTAAAATGAATAAAACGTATATATAACTGTCTCTTTCCAAACATAATATAAGTTGACGTTTGTTTTTACGGGTCTATACATGCTGACAGAGACCAATGTAAAACATCAGGAAAACAGAAATACTGTTAATTAATTTTAGGGAATAATAACAAAAGGCTTTATAAATATTGTTGGTTGTTTAATTTTTAAAAGTGTGGCAAAAGGGGTTAATAAAAAAAGCTATTTTGAAAATGTTTTTCGTATTTTTTTTTTGTTGTACTACATTATTGTTCTAAATTAATTCACAAAGTTTGAGTGATATCGAAGTAAATAATATTTTATTCTGCATTCATATTTTTTATCATTCATAATAATATATACCTACCTATTAAGAGGCATATAAATACAAGACTTAATTTTCGAATTTAGTAACAGTAGATAGACTATATTGAACATATGTATCTTGTCCTGTATTTGTTTCATCCATACTATAGTTATCATGAAGAGTTAAATATTCCCAATACTTATTCAATAGGCTTCAGAATATTAGCTAATTATGTTGCAATAATAAATAAAACTCCATTAAATAAATAAAACATTATACTAAAATAATAAGATTTCATCGTACAATTACAATAGAGTAAGTATAATTAATGTCACATGACTAAAATAAAATTAGAATAAGTATAATAAAGTTTTAATAAGTCTGTATTATGTATACATATATCTCATTAATTTTTAACTTACTGGGATTTAAATAAAATTAAAAATACGCATATTCACATATACAAGTTTTGAATGAAGCTGTGTCCTTGTATAATTTCAGTTATTTAAAATAAATATAAAAAAACTGATGTATTTTTTGTTTATTAAAAAAAGTCTTATGCTAAATAAACCTACCAAGTCTCTACGGATACGATAATAGTTTTTAAAAAACCTGTGGTATGTAAATTTAATATTTATTTGAATAATTAAAATATAGAAATTTAGATTTCAAATAAGAACGACATATACATTTCAATTATCTTTTTTTAAATAAATCACTTGTGAATAGAGTTGTTTTTATTAACAACAAAGCGTTTTATCCTCGGACTTCCTCGCATATATTCGTTGAGATTAGTGAGAATACAAAATTAAACTGAACTAGAAAATTCTACAACCGCCTGTGAATCTTCATTCTCAACTACATATTCAGTTTTGGTTAACTCTGTTCTTTTTAATTTGTTTTTTGAATCGACTGGCCTTATTCGTGTACGCAGCTTACCGCAGCGACCGTCGACTAATTTTTCGTATTCTGAAAAGTAAATTGTATTTATCTATACACATTAAAAAATGGATATATCCGTTTGTAATATATAGAAAAAACTATCTATATCTTTAACTAAGTGGATAATAAAAGTATATAGGATAATCATGACAAAAAAAAACAATTTTTGAAAACTTTTTATGTGCTTGTTCCGATCAGTCTCTGACAAGTTTAACAAGAATTCCGAAAGTTTTATGGGATCGAAAAAAAATTGAATTATATGCAAATATAATAAAGTAGAGAAGCAGTGCCCAGTAACGCGCGTGCTCTACGTGCTCGTTTACACAGAACTAATTTTTTGCTCAATTTCACGCGGACGACGCGACGTCCTGGTTGACAACCTGTTGTTATCATTTGTTTTTATTATAGCATGGCAATGTGACTACACTATACCTGATGGTAAGCATGGTACAATTCAAAAACAACGGTGACCATCGAGAGATAAACTGTCCGTCGGCAGTTGCCATTGCTATGCCGTTTTCATTACATGAGTTATAATAACATTGCTTTTCATCATGTCATATTAAGAATAAGAATAGGTTGAATAAGAATAAGAATAGAAGAGGTAGGTATATCAAGTCACTTACGTTGTTCTTTGAATGTATTATAGCAGGCCATATGACAAATAGATGCAAATCCTTTTAGCGTACTAGGATCTATAAGACCTTTTGTTGATGGTGTTGCACAGATTGGAGTTTTCGCTCCTTCGCACGAATCTGTGCATACTTTGTAAAGATTCTTTGGTTTTGGTTTTCTAGTTCTCACTGTTGTTGATGTTTTTGTTACTGTTGATGGATTTATCTTGACATTAGTTAGAAAACCGGGGGAAGCAAGTACGCGTATTCGTAAAGGGAAAGAAGGCTTAGGTGTAGTCAAAGTTATATCAGATATTGATTGAGGATTAAAAGTAGCAAGAGAACTACTGGGTGTTGGATAAGTTGGAAAAGTAGAAGGAATATTTGAAATAGTTCTGTGAAAGATTGTCGTAGGCAACGTGGATGAAGGAGTAGTTGATAGGACTGTTGAAGAAAAAGACTCGGGAATAATGATGGTTTCCGATAATGTTTGTGCGGCGGCTTGTGATTGGGAAGGTTCTTCGGTAGATTTTTGTAGTTGAATAGTTGTATTGGGTTCAGAAACGAATGATACTGTTTCTGCTTGTTGTGGACTCTGCGTATTAGCTGACTCCTCGAACTTTACTTGCTTTGTTGATTGAATTACTTGTCCAATAGCTTCTGCCCTTTCTTTAACCGTGGACTGTTCTGGTTCTGTTTGCATCGAAACTCCCAGTGTTGATTCCGGTAGTTGGGAAGTAAATGGTGCTGTGGTTGAAGTTGGGTCTGTTTCTTCACAAGAAGTTAATATAGTAGATTCTGTAGATAACGGTACTCTTTTCGAGAATAAATGTTCTGTGTTTGAAAATGTACGTAAAGAGGGCGCATAATTAGACCAAAATATCATGTCGTTCGGAGACATGCTAGATTTCGGCAAAATTATGATTGGATTTGATCGCGAAAATGTGGATTCTGTCGAAAATATTTCAGTTATAGGTTTTGGATGATATCCTTCGTTTATGATGTTGGCCGAATACCAGGATTCATGTTGCGTATCTAATATTTCAGCTCGGCAAAATTGTAACACTGCAAAGAAGTAAATATGATTAATATAATAATTAATCTAAATAAGAAATATTACTATTAATTAGTGAATAGCATTAGACCGTAATGTTTGGTATAACGCAGATTTTATATTGGCTTCATATACTTCATAATTCACAGCCAAAATCACAGTCAACTCTAGTGTAGGAATTATTATTCGTATTTTTTATTTTCCAAAATTCTATGTATTACCGAGTAATACATATATACTTCTAGATTTTATCTTATAATAGCTTTTGCTCACGTAAATGTAGATTATTAATATCCCTTGGAAATTGTAAATATATGACTGAACGAATGTTACCCTATGTCCTTTTATGTATCTTAACAGAGTATACGCAAAATTCCACTATGATCGGTATAGTACTTCAGTTTTAAAAGCGCAACGGACAAACAAACAAGCTTTTATTCGCATTAGGATTGTAGTTTAGATATTTCTTTGCCTATCAATTTTGCAAATTATTTCATAATGTCCAGGAGTACTATTGGTTATTTATATTGTGACTAGCTGCCCGCTCTTGCTTTACATGGGTTTACTAATGAAGCCAAAATCGTCCCTTTACAATCATCATTATTTTTTTGGCAACCAATCTTCTAGATTGGTTCTGCCATTATCGAGTATATTATAAATTATTACAAGACTTTCTTGCGTTAACTTCGATGTTCGAACAGGTTGGTGGCCTCCTTGTTAAAACTTTCCAGGGAGTTTTTGTGGTATCTCTGAATTCATGATTTGTGGTATTATTTTCAATCCAGTTCACTTCTTTATATTTTATCCATAATCTTATCTTATTTGGTTCTATATCATGTAATGTTGGTGGTGCTTTACGTAATATAGTTTCGTTATTGTGCACAAGTGAAGTGGATCGGAAATAATACCACGGAACATAGATTTTGACTTACCACAAAAACATCCAGGAAAGTTCTAACAAGATGGCCACCATCTTGTTAGTTCATTGAAATTATATCAAGAAATTTGTAATATCATTACTCACTTGCCAATGGCAGTAATAAATAGTCTACTAGAAGACTGGTTACCAAAAATAAAATAATACCAGCCTGTAATAAAATATACTGACAACGTCAATATGTCAAAGTTGTCAATATTTCCTAATATCCTCTGCGTCTTTAACTTTAAATTTAAATTTTCACTTTTCGGTACGATTTTTCGAATATTTCCTTCATAGAAACCTTATCCTGACAATTACAAACATAAAAAAAAGAATTAGCCAAATAAATACAAATGTTCTGAAACAACACATATATACATTCGGCGATTGAATTTTATTTTTATAGATATTTATCGCTCGTTGTACGCAAGTCGTATTCAAGAATAGAAAGTTCTTTTATAATCAATATCTGTATTTACTTTTATGATAATTTCAGCCTTTTTTATAATTTTCTGTTGTTTATGAATGCGTAGAGTCATTAGTTACAACTGGTTTCCAAAGTTTACTTTTTGTGATATCGGTATTCTCCTGTTGTAGAGGTTAAACACCTCGGCACGTAGATATATTTTGCCGTTTCATTGATTTACTTGCATGCTCTGTTAAAATTACACAATAATGTACATCAGATATACTCAACCTACGGTTTGCGCGGATCTTTTTAGTTGGCCCACCCGAATACACTCATTTTCAATTATTTTAAATTTCGTGTCCATCACAAGATTTATGACTACATTAATACATTGTTAATTTGAAATTAAGTTTTTTTTTTATTTAATACCTAAATATCTGTAGTTTGCGGCCCGCGAAATCATGAGTGACACGTGTTTGTGGCCCGTTTAAAAAAAAAGGTTGAGTACCACTGTTGTAGATGTATATATAGTGCAAAGTCAATGATATTACATACATCTGTAATATCATTGTGCCGAAGTACAATACTTTCTCTAGGATACAATTAACTTTTGCTGCTGTACCTTATCAATTCTATATTTAATATTCATTTACATTTATATCAACTAATTTTCAGACGTTTGGTTGCATTTTTGTCAGTGTTTATAACTATGGAATTAACTGGTTTATGTTTTTTGTGTACACGTATTTTTCGGTTATTAGCATTTATTTTGCTATTTCAAGTGAAATTCGTAATAATTAATAATAATAATAGGAATAAATCAAACTAGAAAAAATTACCACCAGAATTTTGCCTTGCAGTAACGTCAAAGAAGTTCAGAATGTTAAATATGCCATGCAATATGTTAATGATTATGTAGAATAAGGAGAATCAAAACAGATTGGCAAGACAATGTATCTAACTTTTATCATTAAGTCACGGTGATTGTTTTTATATTTAATACGTAATGTTTACATGAACCTATAACCTCTAAAACGACAACTATTAACATAATTTTATCGTCCTACAATTATTATGTATAGGTACTTTGGAATTTACAGCTTTCAAAACACGTTAGTTTGTGGTGAAACATTATGATTATATATTACATAATTACAGGAAATTTTGGCGGGATTTCAGTCTCTCATGTAGTGCATTTTATATTTTATTCATAATTTTGTGTTACTTGACTCTACATTGAGTAAAACTGGTGATTGGTGATGTTGTGCATGAGTGAAGGGATTGAAAAATAATACCACGGAGTATGAATTCCGAAATGTCAGAAAAATTCCCTGGAAAGTTCTAACAAGGGAGCCACTAGCTTTTTAGAACATTTAAATAATCGCATGACGCTTTATCCAATATCGATCTCCTAACTTGGCCTGATAATTTTAAACCTATCTTTGACTTTATCAACTCCACACTTGGAGATATTTGAACAGTTTTGTTTTATGATTACTCGAAGATTAAGAACATAAATATATCTGAAATGTTATATGGAAGATTTGGCGCTTAAGCCTTTAAATTAACTTGGAGATGACTGAAGACAAAACTGACTAAAAACTACATAAGAACTATCCGTATTGACAACTTCAGAATTGGCAAGGACTTGAAAATTAAGAAGATAAAAATTTGCGAAATATTGTATAGAAGATTTGGAGCTAATGCATTTACATTAACTTGGACATAAAAGAAAACTGGCTAAAGAATACATAAGAACTACCTATATTGATAGCTTCAGAATTGGCATTATGGATTAATTCCTTCGCCTGTCTTATTGGACGAATATTATTACTACTATATAATTGCAACCACGGCTTTTTTTGTGGAGGCACGCAGTCCCGTAATGAGAATTTTGAAAATATGGAAAAGTTGTAATAAAAACTGAAAAAAATAAAAGAAAGGATTTGAAAAAAAAGAAAAGATTGACCATCTTGGACACATTTACTAAAAATTTTAAGTTATATAATTAGTCAAAGTTATCCAAATACAGAATCTAATCAATCTTTCTTGAACAGTTACCGCGTCATACTGTTGTTTATTTATTTAGAGGTCGTAAAAAAATTATAAACTTACAATTTTCGAAAATCAACGTGTCCCAAAAAAGAAGTAAAAAGAAGGCCTGATTATCTGTTTAATAATTTATAAAATCTGATTCGGCCGATTCTTAAAACGTGAATGCTTAAATAATTAGCATGTTTTAGAGTTTTTATAACCGTTTTAAGTTACGTTCATTTTGCAAGCATACATTTTACCTCATTTTTTAATTTCGATACGCAACCAGTAACAGGTTTCTACAACGTATTTCTAATTGTCAAAGGAAAAAAACTCGGGCGTTTCACTATAGGATGCGCAACGATATTTGTGTGCGTAGGACGCGACGCCACGCGGGTTTCGGTTAGTGAGTATGTATTACATATTGCTATACACTATTTGTAACTGTCTAACTACCTCTGTTGTATAAATGTCATCATATAAATGTCACCATGTTTGTGGTCGAACTCCTCCGAAACGGTCCAACCGATTTTTATAAATCTTTAAATGTATATTTAGTGGGTATGAGCATAGGTCGTAAAGTACATTTTATACCTTAACTTGATAGGGTGTCACTATCACTTTTATTTGCTATCAAAAATAATTACAACTCCAAATTTTAACTTCCTAATCTCACACTCCCATTTTTATTAACGATGTTAATATTTTTGTAAGAACAATATCTAAATGATTCATCGGTCATTCGTATATCAAACAAAACGAAATTATGGATGTTCCTGAATAACAGATGCCACTCCACCTCGTCGAAATTTCTTCCGAACATGAGTAGCAGTGTTTTTCAAACCCCTGAGTGTGTCGCGGAGCCTGTTTAGGGAGGTCGCGGAGCGAAGTTCTATAAGTGAGTTGCAAAAGGCTGAGAAACCTACTGCAGTAAAAACACAAAGTTTTAAAAGAATTATTAAGAAAAATGCTAATTAAAGGACATAATCATTTGTGTTAATTAAACAACAAAATAAAAACTTACAAGAAGTCTTAAGTATTTATCCGAACCTTAATTATAAAAATGGATAAATGTGTTTCATTGAATATTTGTCTCAAAATAAAACACATGAAAGAAAAGCAACAGGTTGGGGAGTCGTGGATATGGGGGAGGGGGTCGCGGGTAGAGGCGAGGGGGGTTGGGGGTTTGTGAAATATTTCTTCATTAAAGGGGTCATGTTAAGAAAAAGTTTGAAAAACACTGCACTAAAGCAACTAGATGTGTGTTTCAGTGAGTCCCTGGATTGTTTAGTTACACAATTCGAAATGGTGCAGTCGCTGTAATCAACTTCTAGGTTTCTAAAGATTTTCCGAGTTTGAAAATACATTTGGAACCGGTAAGTAACCGAATTCTAGCAGACGAAGTTGCGCGAGTCACCAAGTATTTTATAATGAACTAGCTGCATGCACGACCCGGCTTCGCTCGAGTGTTCTAATTCAGAAAATGAGACCAAATCTTTCCTACATTACGAATTTGTTGTTATTATTGACAACCGATCTTTTAGTAGATTATTACTGCAATTGTCTAGTTAGTAATGATATTATAAGTTACTTGCGATTTTTTTTCTCGAAATGACTACGCTGTTGGGCTAGCAAGGTCTTAACAGCTTCACCAGAGTACGAAGGCGAGTGTTTAAGGCACTCAACTGATTGAAGTTTTTTGCGATCATTCCAATGTTTTAACAAGATGGTGGCCCTCTTGTTAAAACTTTCCAGGGAGTTTTTGTAGCAAGTCAGAGTCCATGTTCCGTGGTATTACTTTTCATTCACTTCATTTGTACAGAATAACCAAACTAGATTACAAAAAACAGCACTAATATTGCAAAATACAGAGCCAAATAACACAAAAATCTGAATCAAATATAAAATAATTGTTTCGTTTGGAATAATATTTATGACAACATTGAGCGTATTTAACGCATGATTAAGAAAAGTATTCCTTATACTTGACATTTATAGGTAGGACTCAATTTGACTTTCCATTCCATGTGAATCACATATTTTACAAGACGCGAGAGCATAACTTGAACAATGGGAATTAATAGCCTATGGAAACTTCTTACGTTATTCAAATAGCATTGTGTTCAAGAGATAATGTTTTAGCAACGACTAATTTATTTTTTTGTTATATTTACTTGATTCCCAGTTATTCATTTATAATAGAATAAGAAGGTATGTTGGGTATCTTCTGTATACCAGTATATCAATATTAAAAATACTTTATGTTTTAAATAAATTATATTGACTCGGCAATCACACTAAACAATTTTGTTTAATACATGGTAATATGTATAACTTGTGAGATACATTGTGTTTTCATGTGATTGTCAAATCAATCTATTTTATTTGAACATAAAAGCTTTTTATTTGTGATATAGTCACTATAAGATGTTATTAGATTAGCTAATTACGTAATAATTTAAAACAGAAGGTCCCTGAAGTAGGAATTTAATAAGGTAACCGACTTGGTATTACATGGATCTCACAATTTTTTTCGGTAGAAGAACTGAGTTGCGAGAAATGTTTTTTTTTTGTTTTGTTTTGAATGTCATAAATATTAATAAAGGCCAATTATCGTGTAGATACAAACTATAATTTTATTATAATAACTATTGTTTAACAAAGAGTTGTTAGAGGAATATAGATTGTGTTCGATGTAGGAAAGACTCAAAGCAAGGATGTTATTGTTTATTAACTGTTACTACGACATAGTCTTCCTTGTTCATTACGTTAACAAACTGATATATTAAAATTGATTGATTTCTCAAGGCTACCAAAGCATCTGCGATGACTCTTTTGTCATATCATAGGTGTTCATGGGTGGCGGTGATTATTTACCATCAGGTGGCCCGCGTATTGGTTTGAATCCAATCACATTAGAAAAACGAGTACTTTTGACTGAGGCGTCAGAAGCGGCAGACCTCTGTCATTTTATTTATACACCGTAACTGTTTACAGAGTGACAACCTTCAATCGTGTGATAGTTCATGCTTAAAATTAACATATAGAATAATAATATCAAAATGAATACTAACAAACAACAAAGAGAACCTAAGTTAAAGTTCGTTCAAAAGTATGGGTACAAATTTAAATAAACGTAGGTTGAATGACCGCTGACAAAACCTGCGAGCGGTGTCCCGGAGTATATAACCTTCAATAATAAAATGGACAATAAATTCTTTTGTTTGTTCAAACTTCACTTCTAGTATACCAGATGGATATTGACACTGTGATTAAAAATAGACGGGTAGAGGATTGACTATAACTCTTGTATTTTTTAGATAATTAGGACAGATATTTAGCACCTATTTAATTCATTTGGAACCAGTATCAAGTACTGAGTATCTCGTAATAATATTGCTAACGAGTAACCAGTCACCAAGTATATGCGAAGATGGATATATCTATACTAATATTATAAAGCTGAAGAGTTTATTTGGTTGAACGCGCTAATCTCAAGAACTACCGGTCCGGTTTGAAAGTTTCTTTTAGTGTTAGATAGCTCATTTATCGAGGATGGCTATAAGTTACATATCATCGGGTTAAAACTAATAGGAGCGGAGCGCTAATGAAGAATGTCTCAAAATCGAGCTATTTTTAGAGCATCCGATGCGTGTCAGTGTCAGTATTATATGCCTTGCCATGGTAACATGATAACATTCTTTCGGAAATATTATTAGGGTTTATTTTGTGTTCCTGTTCGAAAGTTTATTCTATGTTATTTTTAATACCAATTTTTATTATAAGTAGAACGTTGATATCGCAAACATTTTTAAAGTCTATTTTGTGCTGCAATTCTAAAAGGTTAGTAGTAATAATATTCGTCCAATAAGACAGGCGAAGGAATTAATCCATACTGCCAATTCTGAAGTCGTCAATATAGGTAGTACTTATGTATTCTCTACCCAGTTTTCTTCTATGTCTAAGTTAATGTAAAGGTATAAGCGCCAAATCTATATAATATTTCGTAAATTTTTATCTTCTTAATTTTCAAGACCCCAGAATACATGCTCCGTTGTATTATTTTTCATTCATTTCACTTATGCACAATAAACAAACCATATTACATAAAACGCCGCCAATTTAACACAATATAGAGTCAAATAACACAAGATTATGAATAAAATATAAAATCCCCTACATGACAGACTGAAATCCCACCAAAAACTTCTCAGAAAGTTTATTCTACGTTAGTTTTGTTGCCAATATTTGATTTGTGATATATTATGTATATCACATGATGATATATGTGATATATAAGAATAAAGTGTGTGTATATAATATTAAAATAAATACTTTTTGATGAATACATATATCTACGGTGCTATAAATATCAATATCTTTTTTTTAATTCTGTCGATATGTCTATTTGTTTATTTGTTCCGGGTAATCTCCGAAACGGCTGCACCTATTTGAACGGTATTTTTTTTCTTAGAAATGATTACGCTATTGACCTAGCAAGATCTTAACAGCGTTAACAGACTACAAGTAAGTAATATTTAAACAGGAATTTTACGGGTAAATAACTAAACTAATTAGCTGTTTTATTTTAAGCTAGCGGGTTCAGCAGACGATACCCGCCCTGATAATAAAACAAACTATACCTAAACCTGTCCCAAAAATCATTTTATATATTGGTAAAAATGGCATGAAGATGCGTTCTGTAGTTTTTGTTCTTATCGCGAACAGACACATAGACAGACGTGGAACAGGACTTTGTTGACACTATGTTGTGATGAACTGTTATCCTTGCATTCGTATGTGTGAAATTGATCAAAAATATGTTGTTCACTGTAAACATGCGCGTGTGATGTACATTGTACTGGACACCAAGAATAAATATAATTGAAAGTCATATGTTTATATGTGATCTAAATTATAGCAAGGTATATGAATAACTTGATTATATCAACAATATGGACATATATACATAATAAAAGATTGAACATATATTGTTCGATAATGTATAGCTTAATATTTTCATCTTATATAGTGTAAGTGAGCACTGAGGGTGATACATAGATAGTAGTTTTAAGTTCCAGCTATGATAAATCCCATCCCATTCGATACACTATAGGTGTTCACATATATAATGTACATGTTACCTGTTACTATAGATGTGTGCCTGTCATACTTACAAATATTTTTTGAAAGAGTATTATTGTTATTTACACAATTTTAATTTATTTAATATATTCAAAAACCGCGTGCGGAGCCACGGGAAACAGCTAGTATATATATATATATATCAAGGTACGAAAATACATATTGTTAAATAATGTAATAAATATACTGCTTTGGTTTGACTTATAAAAATACACCTAATGTTAGATATCCATAACTAACACGTATAATAAATTTGTATGTACTTTTTTTTTTCTCGAACTGACTACGCTATTGACCTGGCAAGGTCTTTACAGCTTCACCGGACTACAACTTTGTATGTACATACTTAAAGATTAATGTGAATATCCGGGAAAAGGACCGTAATGCCAGTATTCAACGCTTACGCTCCTGTGTATTGTGATAACAAATCACATCCACAGTACCGACGATGTTTAAACACACGTCACGTCGATGTAAACCCATGTATATACTATAGTAGGAATTGGAAAGAATTTCTGTGATTGAGTTTTTGGTGAGATTTTAGTCTATTCTCTAGTGGATTTTATATTTTATTCATGATCTTGTGTTACTTGAGTCTATATTTTGTAAACTTAGTGGTGTTTTACGCAATATAGTTAGTTTTATTGTGCATAAGTGAATTGAATGGAAAATAATACCAGGGAGCATGAAATTCTGAGATGCCACAAAACTCCCTGGAAGGTCTAACAAGGGAGCCACCATCTTGTTAGAATATTGAAATAATCACACGACGCTTGTAATATTATATTAACTACACGACAATGGCAGTAATAATCTGAAAGATAGGTTGGTAGACATAAACTTCAAACAAACCTGTATTTCTAAAATAACAATGTTATAAAGCTTCAAAATAATTTAAATATTATTTTTTCGGACATGCAAACCTTTGCGGCTTCCAGTCAAACAATCACAAGAAAGAACCTCGAGGTTGGAATATGATTGATGATTAATTCATTAACAATGAATAATTCCACAAAAAAATACTGCAAATATTAAACATCTTAGAAGAGATAGTTTTATTCATGCAAAATATGTGTGAGTCTACATTCATATTACTCCAAACAAATATTCATTTCAGTGTACACCTCCCTTCAAACACATGTGTAAGCAGTTACGTGCACGATTGTCTCATGCCCCTGGTGTCTATTGTCATCATATGTTTTCTATTTGCTATATGGAATGTATATTGTAGTCATAGATTCCACCTAAATAGGTATATAACTATTAGTATACAAACTTCAAATCTATAGAACAATACATATGACAAGAAATAAATTTACATACATTTAATGTTTTTGTACTTTTAAGATTTTTTGTGAAGAAAATGGTTGTAGGTGTATTTTAATATGTAATAAAATAAGTTTCGATCATTTTTAGAAATGTCTGTCTTTTTGTTTCAACACACATCACTGCTAAAGTACTGCGTGAAAACCCCAAGTTTCATTCAATTTACTCTTAAACTATAAGTATAAACTAAAATGTGCATTTGTGTATTCCTATTACTTTTCGTTAGATAAATCGGATAGCTATTTTATAACAACAAGTTTTTCTCTTTTCCCCCCGTCAAATGTCAACTTTTATATACATTTTTTACATTATCCATCCACACCTTTTTCAATCTTCTTCTACTCCCATATCCGCTCTCTTTTATACTAAAAACTCTTCTAGTCACGACTCATATCTTCTCATTAAATATGTCCCTACCACGCTTACTATTACTCTTAAATTTTTTTGACACTGGTGCTATTTTTATAATTTCTCTAACATAATAATTCTTAACCTCATGCAATTTAGTTATACCACCATACATCCATCTTAACATCGCATCTCTGTCACATGTCGTCTTTTCTCATCCGTCTCTTTCGTAGTACACACCTATCAGTTTTAGAGTACTAATCATTCAGAAAAAAATAAATGTCGAAAGATTGGTCGATATACATATGAACGAAACCACGGACAACAGCTAGTTTAACTATAAATCGCTAATAGATAAGACTAGCTTGTATTATATGAGTACTTCGTTGTGTATTGTAATTTATTGCAGACAAACCCGCAGATGGTTGCTATCTCTAACATAAATTACTCAGTTGAATGTGGTAATACCAATACCTTTATCGTACTGCGTAATATAATTGCTCTTTTTTCGTTAAAGGTCAATAAACAGGCAGTTGCAAACAAAACGAGTTCACTTAGGCCTCTATTTTTTATTGTGAATATGACCGACCGTGAATACGGTTATTGTCTTGTTTGCTAACAACGACTTGAAGTCAGGTGAACTGTATTGTTAAATTCTAAAAGATTTTCATAAAAAAAAAAATAGTAGTAGCAACAAATATAACAATAGCTACATTGAAAACCACGTGTAATAGTAAGAAAACAGTCTCTACTCAAATTACGGAATATATAAATATGTAAGTTCATTTGTTTGTTCAAAAAATGTTACTATATAAACATTAACTTGTTTTGCTACTTGCAATTATGCAAAGTAATATGAAAGAGAGTTTGCTTATTTCTTTATTTGTTACGCTTTCACGACCTAACTATTCAGCCGATCATCACAAAATTGTACGCTGTAAAGGGTAAAGAAAAGTTACATTTTATCCAGAAAAAATACTATTCCCGAGAGATAAACAAAATCCATTAACGCGAGCGAACACGCGAGTAAGGCTGATATACAATTACTATTATGAGAGGTTCTATTTACGGGAACAGAGTTACATAAATCGTGGACTAAATCTAGGAAAAAAACCAGAAGAAAACTACTAGAAAAAAACTATAATTACTTATTTCGATTAAGACTTTTTATATATTGTATTATTTTATATTTTCTTCTATATATTTTGTGATATATTTGCTTTTTATTTATTGGAGCCATAACATTATAATGGTTGCATTTTCAAAATTGTCAAGTTCTCTATTTACGTTTAATACATTTAAAGTTTTTTGTCTATAATTTATTTATAATTTATATTTCAAGGGTATATTTTGAACAGACAAAATTGTGCTATATCTTTCATCTAAATGTTGCCAAATTACTATATAATTTGGTTATGCAAAAACAATAAGACTGTCTAAAAAATTGCAAACACGAATTGTTCGATTTTTTACTATTATTATCTCTTGTCGAAATAACTTCATTAAAATGTTTATGCAAAATTATTGTTAGTTAAATCTTCGTAATAGGTTTTAAAAATAATGTTTTATGACTTTATATCTCTTTGTTATGATAAAATAATAGACAAACTAAACAATAATGACTGCGATAGTAATGATCGGAAATAAACACATTGCTTGCGAAATAAAAAATATAATGTTGAATAAATAAATACTTACTAATTAAAGGAAAGATCAATTCCCACATGAGCACCATCTCCGCTTATCCTCAACCTGGTGACAAAATCACTATTAAGCAAAACACAGGTAGTTAGGTATTTTGTTTTTTTTTATCTTCGTATTTTCATCAAAGTGTATGAAGTTGTTTATAATTTAACTTAAATTTAAATTTGTATTTAACAATAAATAATATTATGTCACTATTATCTACACTTTTAAATTAATATTCTAATAGCAAACCATTAATTAATCTTATGGGACATAAATATATATGAGTTATAAAGATTTTTAATGACTTACAGGTTAAAATAGCGAGCCTTGCTCGGTCCTTGGTTGTACGTAGGTATGACGTCGTGAGCGGGCGCGGTGTATGAACTCGAGTTATGTCGAACTATGTCTTTACCACCACTACACTCGTACTGGCTCCTGACCGCATAAATCCTGTTGTGCCAATTGCGTATCGTAAGGATGTTGCAAACTTTCATATTATTATTTTAACGTTTCTATTGCTTTGGATAATAATCCTGCGTTATCCCCAATATACAGCAGGGAGGTATAATTTTTATACTCACTTATACAGATTGTGATATTTAAATAACTTGTTAGTTTATAAAAAAAGAACATTTTAAATTAAAGTACAGTTCTTGGGAATTGTATTTAAAAAAAATAACGTCATCTAAATGCAATCCGTTATTTTTCTGGCACATTTTTAACTAGGAAATAAAATTTCGGAGAATTGCTCGGTACGTGTTCCCAGTGATCGTTGCTATTTCTTCTAGGATATTATGTTTTAATTGATTGAGAGAAGTAAAACTATTATCGTATTTGTCTGATTTAAGGTAGCTCATTAGAAATAATCCATCGGAGTCAAATCAGGGCTACGTGGACGCCAGATTATCTCATCTTGTTTGGATATGATTGATTGATATATAGGCGAGGGTAAGCCTGATTGTTGACCTGGTGAGGCGTGGCGACGCAAAACACGTACTTTGCGCTATTAACGAAATACTCAAAAACATTTGCAACCCTAACTGTATAATCATAAGATTCAAATATTTGTTGGCCTCTCGTTCTATTAGCGTTACGCTTCATGCGCCGACGACCTAGATATTGCTGCCAAACACACCGCGCCTGGGCCTAGTTGAATTTTTGTATTTAATAGAAATAAAGATTTATTTAAATAAATAAACACTTATTATTTTATGGAACAAATTTATAATGTTTGATCTTTTCATTGCGACATATCTGATTTCTGTCGTAATCTGTTCTTTTGTGCATATAACTTTACAAATTAATTACGATGTTTCTCATCTGCCAGGCATGCCGTGACGACTGATTTTTTTATTATGTAGTGTTTCTTATAACTACTGGTCGTAAAATTGTTGAAGCTGGACCACAACTTATTATTCTTTTAAGTTTAAATATTACATTGTGTACAAAACTGTAGATTTGTACAACTGACAAATATGACAAAGACTTAAAAACAAAACGCTTGGACTCATCAAAACTATGAATAAAAACTGTTTCTAAATTTTAAAATACTCAAGGTCGCTAAAATCTACTGAATCGCATAAAACAAATTAGTAAAGAAAATCGATTCAGGAACAGAGGAGGAAGATGTACTTAACGGTTTTGTTTCTGCCTACTATTTAGGTAATATTGCTCGATATCTTGACATCTGTACACTCCACAAAGAAATTTACAACAGAAATCAGTGTTATATATGTTATTTAAAAAACATATCTTTAGTTGGATAAAGTAATGACTAAAATTATATAAACACTAGCTGATATCCGCGACTTTGACGGCTTGGATTTTATTTAACCAAAATAATTATTGATCAGTGTAAACATGCTTGCTTGCTTGCAATTTGCTTAGTTTATTATTACACATTACTATTTACAATAATAAATAAAATATAAGTGTCTTTTTGTAATGTCAAAATCACAATTTTTTATTAAATATATATAAAATTAAAAATGGTGTATACAAAAAAAAAAGATTATTTTACATTTTTGTATGTTTATATGCTTATTCCGGTTAATCTCCGTAATGGTTGGAATGATTAACGGGATTTTCATTTGTAAACACAGATAGACGTAGTCCGGTGAAGCTATTAAGACCTTGCCAGGTCTATAGCGTAGTCAGCTCGAAAAAAAAAAACAAACAGACGTTGTCGTAAGGAGTAATTTAAGCTATTTCTATTTTAGACAAGAGCGACTTCGGCCGCGTGAAAATGATAAAAAAAATTGGTAAGTGTTAAAGCACACGTAACGGGTGCGCCCGATTCTGGACACTATTTCTTAAATTTAACTACGCTTTTGCGTGGACCCATATACACATATATATATTTTAATATAATTTATTTTTGTTAATCTCTACACACCCGAAGTCGAATGTATCAGATCGTATTCAGCTTCATCAGCTGTATTAAATTACTTAAAACTTATATAAGTAAATAATCTTGCAATTAAAATTTGCAACATTTAATTTATGTCTGTACGTCTTTTCTATGCTTTTCTATGAACTTATCCCTTACCCTACATAATACATACACAAATAATTACATTTTAATATAATAACAGAAAATTATATGTTACTACAAAGGGTGAACTTGCTTGTATATGTAAGTGTATTATTAATTAATCTATGTATTTTAAATGTATAGTACAACACTTTTTATCAACGACTAGCCCCTGCCTATAAATTCGTCGCGTAGTAATAGTTACTTTGGACTATCGCTAACATGCAGTGGAAGTTCTCAAAAGAAAAAAAAATCCCGATTTTGAAACATTTTTCATTGGTACTCCGCTCCTATTAGTCTTAGCGTGATAATATATAGCCACTAAACCTTTCTCGATAAATGAGCTATATAACACTGATAGACTTTTTTAAATAGGAACAGTAGTTCCTCAGATTACCCTCTACAACATCACAAACTCACAACTTCACAAACTTACAAAATTTACCTCTTTATAACCCCGTGGTACATTCGAAGAGTCGATCTCCATAGAGACCTAGAGATCCCTTCTATCTGGGCATACGTAAAATCACTTACGATTAGTTATTTTGAAAAAGCCGTGAATCATCCCAGTCCGTTAGTGGTATCCGCCGCACAATACAAACCCGTACCAAATGCTGCGCGTCATAGAGGACGGCCGTGACATATTTTTACCGACCCTCCTGATGAAATAACGGCAGTGAACAGTCAGTACCAGCCTGTCTCTCCAAACAGAGCATGCTCACGCCCACGCCCGTGTAACCACAGATCACGCCGCCGTGGTCTGGGGGTAGATTTCGCTCCCGCACACCAGATTAGGCCTCCCTCGGTAGCGGCTCAAGTCTAGGTTCGATTCCTCGGCAGGGAGCCCTTGAGTGCGTTACTTGCGCGATACAGTGACATAAAAATTTACATCACTACACGATCACCCCCACTCACGTGCACGCATACACGCTTACACATGGAAGTGGAAGAGTTTTATTTTTTACACATATGCGTCTCAACAACTCAAACATATATGAATAGTTAGCTAGGTTAGCTAATATTGGTCGTGAGTTTGCATGTAACAGGCAACAACCAAGCCGAGGTGTGCCGTGCACCCTTGAGCTAGTTGCCCAAATAAAATCGGCTGAGTGAGGATGAAGGTTGTTATTCTAGTTTTTGACTTCATTGGAGAACGAAACAACATAATAGTACAACTAGGATTTATTTTGAAAGAATATTTTATGTATTCATCTATACTGTGCTAAAACTGTAACAAGCCTAAATCTATTTTTTGAAAATTATAATCGGGGTACTCAATGATATTATAACTCATGTAATATCATTGGGGTTATGTCATTATCAATATAGAAGCGAAAAATAATCTTTTTACAATTTTTGTATGTCTGTCTGTCTGTCCCTGTGAACACGTATCACTCTGAAAGTACTGAACCAATTTGGACGAAACTTGACACAGTCATAACTAATATTACAAGATTACATTTAGGATACTTTTTGTCCCATAAAAGCAAGGAATTGTCCAGAATAATTAGAGACAAACATTTGTAGTTAATGTAACTAAACTTTTTTGCGAAACTTTAGTATAAGAGCCAGCAACGTTGGAAATTTTAGAAAAGCTGTATCTCTAATATCTCTTTCTTTATGCCCTTCCAAGCAGGACTCAGGGACCTGGTAGTCGATTAACGTTGTTCTTTTTAATGTGCATCAAACCCTTCAAGGTAAAATTTTAATTTATAAATAACTTTAGAAATTTTTTTTTTTCAATAACTTTTAAACGCTATTAAAACATGAATTAATCACTGCAAGTACGTAGTCCGGTGAAGCTGTTAAGACCTTGTTGGGTCAATAGCGTAGTCATTTCGAAAAAAAAAACACTGCAAGTAGCAATAAATCGGTCTTACTATTGAGTAAATAACTTAATAAATGTCTGGAAGATTAAATTTAATATAATTACGGTTATCCCGATATGGTTTGAAATTACTTTTCTTTTTATTTCAAAAAAATAGCATAAGGCACATTATTGTTAAAGACAAAAATGTCGGGCAACAATAATTCCATGTTTTAATAATATTTCAAAGATAGTGAATAAAAGCATCCTAAAGTTATTTAAAAATTACTATTTTTGTCTGTAATAGTACGATGTGCATAAACAAACCCAACGTTTATCGACAAACAGGCAGTCCGCACGTTATTTGGAAGAACATAGAGATGTATAAAAACTGGCTGAATAAAATTCGCACTCGAAACCGTTGCTAGCTCTTAGATGAATAGTCACAGGCAAATGACAGTTGACGCGTCGACGCAATGGTGGTTATATTTTTTCATATTTATATTTTTCTTCAATGATATGATTATTTAATTTTATTTTTACGTATGGTGCATTTTCAGAATATAATGTTTAAGTTAGGTGTCGTGACAGAGAAAAAGAGAGAGTGTATATAATTTATAGATACATCAAATTTTTGTATTGAACTTTTATTAACTTGATTATCCCAGCTCATTCAGTGTTTAATTTATCATTATATATTTTATAAATATATTTTATTGTTTAATTTACAATTTAACTCTCTCAATTGATATTTTACCTATAATGTAAACCATACTGACTGTAAACGTCTACAAAAAAGGGAAAGAAACTTCTTTCCGACCGGGGTCCTTATATCCCTCAAGTTTTTTTTACATTACCGCCGATTTATGTAGGTTAGTTTTTATCCTAAAAACCAGGCCGACAATGCTACGAACAGGTTCTAAGTTTATTTTGAAAGATTTCTCACATACCATCTGGATATATGGTTGAGTGAGTCCCTTGGTAGTTTGGATTCACAAGTGGAAATTGCAGGTGTGGTTGCAATCGGGTTTTAGGTTTATTATAACTTTTCGCCTTTTAGAACACAATTGAAACCGGTGATAACCGATTTGGTGCAGACGAAGTTACACGGATCAGCTAGTAATTAATGTGTAAAAATGTGTAGAGTTGTTGTAAATATGATGTCACAAAGGAGTTTAGAATGTGCAAGATCTCGAATAGTTATACATACATTATTAAATAAATAAATATATTATTGTGTGTTTTAGGTAGCGTGAACTTATAAATAATTGAATGATGTCTCCAAAACCAAAAAAAGAAGATGTATCAGTTATGAGCGAAGAATCTGCCGACAAATTAATAGCCCCACAAGCGGGTCCAAGGCAATATGAGCTTGTATATATTAATGTATTTGCGAATGGATATTGGTATATGGCAGGACTCTATGGCTTGTATTCATGTTTTACTTCAACGAATTGATCTACTATATTCTTCAATACGTTAATTACATTATCAAATAGAATAATAATGTTAATTTTCTCACCAACACTAGAGTCACTAGCGATGACAATAGTTACATTAATTACAAAAAAAAATAATTGTGAAACTCATTTACTTCTGTTTAAGTGCAGGTTTCTTATAAACACATTTTAGTAGTATTCTTTCATAATAATCAAGGACTACACGTTAGCGCGACTTTGTGCGTTAGTAACTTTGGGCTAACGATTTTGACTTTTTTTTCACTGGTGCTCCGTTTTTTTTTTCTCGAAATGACTATGCTATTGGCTGAGCAAGGTCTTAACAGCTTCACTAGACTACTAAGGCGAGCGCTTAGGGCACTCAGCCGATTTTATTTGACAACTAGCTCAAGGGTGCACGGCACACTTCGGCTTGGGCTGTTGCCTCATATGTGCAATTCGCGAACTAGCTGAGATGACCTTTTTTTTTTAACGTGGAGAGAAAATCCTCATGGACTGGCAAGCTTCCGGGAGGAAGCCCGACTTGAGCCGCCCATCACCTACGTGCTAGTCACGCAGGAGTGGGGCCTTACGGCGACTCGAACCTGCTAAAACTCCACGACAACCTACGCCGCACTATGGGGGTGTCCCGGGGTTGCGTGAGCAAGCTCCGCAACACCCCCAGCGGCAGGCGTTTCCCACGCCACACCCAGCTGAGGCAACCCGGTTGTAAAGCTGCTTCCCAGCTCCCCGAACCCGTGCAATAGGAGTCCAGGCCCCCCGACCCTTTCCCCCTGGGTTCGGCTGGCAGCGGAGAGGCAACCCGCTCCGCCGCCACCCCGTGATGATTTTTTACCGAGGTTTACTCCTCCTCCGCCTGAGCCACCCCGAGGTCACCTCCGGCCTACGCTAACCTGTACAACCCCCCCCCCCCTTCATACCCCACGAACCTAACCCTATCCTACCTAGCTGAGCTGGCCTAAGCTAACTATTCATACATATATGAGTTCTTGGAACATATAATTTTCTAAACTATTTCAGTTCGATAAGGGAGAGAAACAAAACCCTTCCACTTTCATGTATAAGCGTACATGCGTGCACGTGTGTGGGGGTGATATGTCTAATGTTGTTGTAGTGATGTAAGTCACTGTATCGCGCCAGCAGCGCACTTAAGGGTTTCACGCCGAGGGAACGGACCTAGGCTTGAGCCGCTGCCAAAGGGGGTCTAACTTGGTGTGCAGGAGTGAAATTTACCCCCAGAAGCGAAATTTACCCCAGAGGTGCTCCGCTCCTGTTGATCTTAGCGTACTTAGCGGACATATAGCCTTCCTCGAGAAATGAGCTATTTAAATAAATTAGCTGAAATAATTTTTCAAATCAGACCTGTTCTTGAGATTGGCGTTCAAACAAACAAAACCTCCAGCTGTATAATATTAGTATAGATTCAAAATTTATTAAATTGAATATTATTTGGCGTCTTTCCAAAAAGATGTATATCAATGTGATGTGTATATGAATGTATTTTTTTTTTCTAAATGTAAAACCTCTAAGCTGTATAGGATAGGATAGGATAGGGAAAAATAAGGGTAAAACCCTTTGTCGTTTATTTCTCTGAAAAAGAAAAACAACGTGTAAGCGTGTAGGCGTGCACGTGTGTATAGGTGATGTGTGTAAAGTTGTAGCAGTGATGTAAGGTTTTGTGTCACTGTATCGCGTGAGCATCGTACTCAAGTGCTCCACGCCGAGGGAACGGACCTAGGCTTGAGGCGCTGCCGCGGGGGACAGTACATTCTCTTTTCAGGTTTTGTTAACGTATCGCTATTCAACAATATCGTATTTTTTATTAGAGAAGATTATAGTTGAGTGTATAAATCTCTAATAAAGAATAATAAATCTATTTGCTGCTGGAGTGTATCCAGTCTGTTTTCATATTGGGTAGGATCCCGGTGGCCACCTTGCGCCGGGCGGAACGTTAGGCTGGCTATCCAAGACTGAGTAGCTAGTACGATCCCTTGCCACTCTTAAAATACGGTTTTAGTCCGTGCGAGTCGGACATAACTCACTCTCCTCCCCGAGAGGGTGGGTATCCATAAAGGATTTCTCCACGTCGATAAAAAAGGTATATTTAAGACACTTTTCCTTTTGCGCACAAAGAAGAAGAGGGATTTGCTCGAACTGACTGACATACGCTCTCCAAATATACCTCCTTTCTCGATGGCCTTGGTTGCATCATCCGTAGATTATTTTTTGTCGATCCAGACGTTTCTAATTTTTAGACCCATGAATGGCCATGTGTTAATGAGTTGAGTACTCGATGCTTTGTTTACATGATGTCTTTTATAAGAATGGAACGCTGTGCCGGCAAAAGTATTGTTTTTGTAAAACTCAAGCACATGGTACGCACTCTGCTCCTGTGAAACGTTTTATAACGACTGAATTCCCAAAGAAGTAGTAATCATTCAGCAGAACTTGGGCGTCTCTCCGATCGTTTGATATCGTACAGTAAGTAAATAAAATTGCAAAAGACTTTAGTGACACCCCGTATTTTCAAGAAGTAGTCCTATAATAAAGCTAATTGTTATTTAGGAATTAACTTTTAATCTATACGTCTTTCTTATTATTCCTTACCATGAAGTGGTTGAAATTCGATCATAATTAATTATTTTTTTAAGTTTCAATATCGAATATTGTACAAATACTGTGGATAAGTTGATGTAAGGATCGTGAAATATGACGATTAGAAACTGAAAAACAATACTTTTCGATTCGTCAGTAGTATGGACAAAACTGTTTCCAAAACTATTTACTGATAATACTAATACTCGTCAATAATTACTAAATCAAATAAAATAAATATAAAGAAAATCGTTTGGAACACAGAGAAAAGAGATGTACTTAACTGTTTTGTCTCTACCTGTGATAATATTAGTTGATATATTCACAGTAGATAAATGCCAGTACAGTTTAAATTAAAATAAATTCTTAGGTTTGCCTCACAAAATTATCATTTTTTCCCAAAAAAAAAGATAATTAAAAAATATATCTCTTTTGCTGTCACCTGGATTCGAACTGGGATTAGACGAATTTTCGAAGCACCCGATTTCCATCTGAGCTATTTTTGTTTTGACAGTGGTGGCGAAATTTACCTTTAAACTCTAGCTATATATTTTCATTGCAGTTAAACTCAGATAAAAAAGTTTTATATGAATAAAATGTCGCTTAATCGATTTATCGTCCCCGAAACCACCTACATACTTAGTTTCACGGAAATAGATGACGCCGTTTCTGAAATCCGAAATATACAACAATATAAAAATACTCAAGAATTGCTCGTTTAAAGGTATTCGATATGTATATAGATAAAAAAATTAGAACAGAAATCAGTAGTAAATATATAGATACAAGCTTATACTTGGATATAAAATATATAAACATTTATATATTATAACCGCGATTTTCACGGCGTGGATTTTATTTAACCAAAATAATTTTAGATCAGTGTAAACGTACACGGCGGACGTACATGTTTCTGGGCACAACTTATTTAGTTTATAACTATACATAACTATCTATAAAAATAAATAAAATTAAAATGTCTATTCGTATCGTCAAAATGTCAGCTATTTACGTAGATAACAAATATGAAACTAATCGAATTTTTAAAATTTTTGTTTATATGTCTGATCCTTCCGGCTAATCTTCGTAACGCTTGGACTAATTGTAACAGGACTTTAACTGGAAACAGTAAGATGTTATCGTAAGGAATAATTTAGACTACTTTTATTTTAGATTACCCTCGACTTCGGCTGCATGGAATTAACTACAAAAAGTTGGTCAGTGTAAAAGTGTGCGTGTGAGGCAAACGCGGTTTTGGACACTATTTCTTAAGTTTATTCATACTTTTGCTTGGAGGCGTATTTTTTTAAAATTTCATTATTGTTATACGTAATATAGTTTTGCTAAATTCCACGCGGTCGAAGTCGTGGGTATCAGATAGTTTATAGTATTCAATTACTTACAACTCATGACAGCAGGTAGTCTTAAAATTCAAATTCGCTTGATTTAATTTATATTTGCACGTGTTTTCTATAATGAATAAATGTATCCCTTCATGGCACAAAAAGGTATAGAATTTGCAAACTACGCAATACACGAATTACAAAACGATCTATATATATCATATATACCATCTCATTGTGTGTTTTAGATTGTGTAGTTATATCAACCATTCAATTATGACTTCAAAACCTAAAAAAGAAGATACATCAGTGGTGAGCGAAGAATCTACTGAGAAATTAATAGCGCCGCAAGCGGATCGAAGGAAACACGAGATTGTATATATTAATGTATTTACAATTGGATATTGGTATATAGCAGGACTCTATGGCTTGTATTTATGTTTTACTTCAACCAAGTGGTCGACTATATTCTTCAGTACGTTTATTACATTATCTAATAGAATAATTATGTTCCTCTCATGAACATCATAGTCATTAGCGATAATAATAAGTACATTTATTATTAAAAGAAATATTCTGAAAATTCATTTATTTCTATTTAAGTGTAGGTTTTGAGAACTATACTCACTGAAACAATTCTGATAAAAATCGTAAAATTTTGTACAAATAACACATTTTTATATGTACTATTTTTAATTATCAAGCATTCAAAGTTTATGAAGTTAAATATTATTTGGCTTCTTTCCAAAATATCAATGTAATTATTGAAGGCAATAATACCTCATCTAAGTCGTTAGAAACGTTTACATTTACATTAGATTAAGACAACACGTAAAAAATCACATTAAACAACATTAAATTTAGCTGTTCCAGTTTATGATATAACATCAGGGTACGATAAAAAAAAGACACATGATATTTTATTAATGAGATATAATATAGTTTTTGTTCTGCAGACAAATCAAATGACTACGTTTGTTTCAATGACAGTCACTTTAAGATGATGATTGCTTGACAGCGTGTCATTTGTATTCTATACGCTTTAATAGTGTTAGATAAAGGAAATCATCGTGTTGCAATTCATTTCTCATATTCGGATTTCTATGGAAAAGGCTCGTGTATTTTTGGTTATCAATGCACTTTATAGATGGCACTGTTATGTTATTTTATTGGTAAGTTTGATAACAAAATATGGTGCACAACAAAACATTTTGATATTTCTGAAAACTTTAAAATATTTGTTTTCCTTCATTTCGTTTATGTATATGTTACATGAAAGTGCTTTGTTAAATTTTGTTGTCTCTCATAGTCCATTTTATTTACCTCTGGATCTACTTACAAACGTTGACTCCTGCATGCACTTGGATTCTGATTTGCCTTTCGATTAATATATTCATTACAAATAAAAATGATCAAAAGCTCGTATACGATTTACGCAATACCACTTCATAAATACATACATGGCTATAGATATACATCTATAACTAACAGATACTAGTTTGAAAACCTTATGATAGAGGCGTTGATTGGAAATAATAAGTGCGATCTCTAATTATATTAATGGTTGCAACCGAGATTTTGTCGTACTGAAGTTTATTCGCAAATCGTCTACTATTACTCTTGTTATAGAGTTAATATGTTATCTGCAATGGCAAATACGTCCCTTTATCGGGTTTAGTTGACGCATTATCCAAGAATATCGTTACTTTTTATATTAGAGGAGATTATAGTTGGGTGTATAAATCTCAAATAAAGAATAATCAATTTATTTATGTTTTAGATATAATATTATTAATTGCAAGTGTACTGGGTGTAACAGTGGGAGCACACCGGCTTTGGTCCCATAAGTGTTTCAAAGCGAAACTTCCTTTACAAATTATTTTGATGATTTTTAATACACTCGCTTATCAATACACCGCGACAACTTGGGTGAGATATCATCGTATGCATCATAAGTTCGCTGACACTGATGCTGACCCGCATAATGCGACACGAGGTTTCTTCTTCTCGCACGTAGGTTGGCTGTTGGTGAAGAAACATCCTGAATATCGGAAAAGAACTAAAGATATTGACATGTCAGATATATACACCAATCCAGTTCTAAAATTTCAGCAAAAGTAAGTGTATTTATTGGATACTGGCTTGCTTTCAATAACAACCTAGTTATTCCCATCTTCGTTTCTGAGTTAAGGTAGTCTTTAATGGTATATAACGAAGGTAGTATAGCAATGCTGTCGATAAAATGAATATTTAATAAAGTTTAGGTTTTAAAAAATACAATTGAATTTGAACGTATATTGTTTTTGGTAAAGTCTTATTCGGAAACTTGTACATTGACTTGACGCATCAAAAGAAATAATAATGAAATATATACTTACTAATGTCTACCATTAACAAAATAAGACATACCGATATGAGTCGAAGAGGCTTATATATTTAAAGGACATTATCATTTATTAAAATATACGTAGTTTCTTTAAGTGAAAATTATACAGTTTTCCAAAAAAATCGGGAAAAGAATTTATATCAACAATTTCTTTTTTCAGATACGCCATTCCACTGATAGCGATTATCACATTTATCTTGCCAACTGTTGCTCCGATATATTTTTGGGGTGAAACATTAAACGATTCATGGCATGCAACAATTTTGAGATATGCGTCTAACTTGAACGTTATGTTTTTGGTAAACAGTGCGGCACATGCGTGGGGTTATAAACCTTATAACAAAACCATACAACCTACACAAAATATGCTGGCTACTGTCTGTACTCTTGGAGAGGGTTTCCATAATTACCATCACACTTTCCCATGGGATTATCGTGCAGCAGAATTGGGCAATAATTATTTGAACCTTTCAACTAAATTTATCGATTTCTTTGCTTGGATTGGTTGGGCTTACGACCTGAGAACAGTTCCAGAAGATATCGTTAAAGCTAAAGCTAAGAAAGTGGGAGACGGCACTGATCTGTGGGGTAGAAATAATACTTTTAGATACATGCCGGATGAAGAATAAAAGAGGAAAGCGGAAAAAGCAGTTAATAAATAAAGAACTGTATTAATGCTTAGATTTATATAAGTAATCTTTAGTTTACTTAATCTTTAAAGTTTATCATTGGTTAAATAACCTTTTGTCAATATTTGGTAATCGTCTAAATTCATATTACTGTATTAAATTTGTGAATTTTTTTAGGGGTGTAATAATTATTAAAATTCTTATACTTTATTATGTTTACCAGTAAACTTAATTATTCTTACGTGATTTTACTTGTGTCTAAATAGAATTAGTAAGTAGCACAGTAATTGGTATTGTAAATATAATAGTAATATTGAATAATAGTATAATGAATAATAATGTTAAAGATGCCTTTGATAAAATTTGATGGAAATTGAAATCCGTAAAATAAGGTTGGCATCACAACTTCGTATTTTTATTTCATTGTAGTTTTGATAAGTAAATAACTTCTTTTTCATATCACTTATAATCTTCCTAACCAAAATTTAAACATAACTACGTCAAAGTCCTTAATAGCTTGTCAGTTCATTAGTATATTCTTAAGATATTTAGCAACTATTATATTAACATATAATATAACATTGAACAATGTAACTCCTGAAAAAGTAATTTTATTTTCAATAGTATCGAATATAGAGAGAGAAAAAAGTATATTATAGAACGCAAAATACGAAAAGACCACCAAACAATCAAATGTAATTCGTAACAAAAATTCTTACTGTTAGCATCCTCTGTGTTTTAATATATTCTTTCTATTATTGCGTTCTATGTATTTATATATTGTAAAAAGTGTTCCCAATAGTAAGAAGGGAAGACGGAGTTATCGGACGGAGTTTATCATTTTATTGATAAAAATACACCGAAGTTTTGATAACATTTTCCGTATTATCACACACACTTGGACACACTTGTGGTGCGCACGGAGGAGGAGGAAATGCTCCGACTAGGCGTGTAATGTTGGGGGTTAGTTTGAGTAGAATAACAGTCGACCGCTACTAATAGTCGAAAGCTGTTTAATAACTATTCAGACTGCACATAAGCGTTGTATTCTAAAGGTACATGCACACATAACTGTGTAAGGTGTGGAACGTAAGTTGTGTTGTAAATATCATAATATTTATCATAATAGTTATGTTCTATAATATCATTGTTGAATGTAGGATGAAAAATGGTAAAAGCTAACCACAGATAGTGCTTGCATCGCTCGTTTATGTCCACGAGTTGTGTGGTTGTCAATGTCAAACAATTGTGATCGTGCTAATTTAACGCTTTTCGTATTAGTACGTTTTTTAATTAATAATCATGTATTCTTCAATGACTGTAGCCAGTTTAAAAAAGGAGTTAAAGAATAGGAATGCTTCTTTAACCCGACAAAAGTTGATCTTATGCTTGTCTATTTATATTTCATATTATCTATGTTACATTCTTATCTATGAATGTACGTATTTTACACAAGCTTGAGATACGCTACAACCACCGACCACAGACTATTAGTCATACGGGTACCACCGACTGTACCACACCTAGCGGGATAAATAAGCAGTGTACCTCCCTATTGGAACGTAAGAGTAAAAAAAACATACAGTCCAGCATATAAACCTCCTACGCCACCTTTTTTGAAGTTCGTTATTGACGGCTGTCAAAATGTCTTTTTTAATTACATGTGTGTATATGTTGTGTAAAATTCAAGCAGTAGTGTGAGTAGTGCATATTTTAATTTAATATACTTCTAATGCATTTTATATGAAATAAATAGCTTTCTGCACTTCTCCGCCATATAAACTTCAACTATACCAAATTTTAAGTTCATACGTTCATAAAATTACCTTAAAAAGGGGTACAAATTATTTGCATCACGTATAGCACTATCAGTACAGCGAACAGGCACGCGCTGTAGTCACTAAAATTTTCATTGAAATATCTTTTACGGTTTCTCTGTAATCTATTTTTTAATTAAAAGTCTCCAAAATTGTTGTAAAAATAAAAATTTCAAACAACCATTTCAGGATATCATTATTGAAAATTACTATTTTATATTGAAATATATTCATTTTAATTCCATGGTCAATTGGAATAAGGTGGGTACACTTGACGTGATTTTGATATATTTTGCTCAATAGGCGTGGCAAGCAATGGCATCCTTCTTTGTGGAGGCGGCGGAATGGGCTCGCGAAGATGATGTTCTCAGCGACCGTGTCCGCCGACGGACGACTGACAGGAGGAGGTAAAAATTTACCTGCCTCCTTTCGCCACTGTAGTCGGACTTGAGGGGTTGGGCCGGAAAGCCCATCTCCTCATTGCACAGTGAGAGGAGGCTGTTGGAGTGTATCCAGTCTGTTTTCATATTAGGTAGGATCCCGGTCGCCACCTTCCGCCGTGCGGAACGTTGGGCTGGCTATCAAAGATTGAGCCGCTAGTACGATCCCTTGCCACTCTAACAAATACGGTCTGTCGATACACCGTGGGGTTTTAGTCCATGCGAGTCGGATATAACTCACTCTCCTCCCCGAGAGGGTGGGTATCCATAGAGGATTTCTTCACGTCGAAAAAAAAGGTATATTTAAACACTTTTCCTTTTGCGCACAAAAAAGAAGAGGACGCTCTCCAAATAGACCTTGTTGGAACGAAGTTCCTTATCGCGCGTTGTGATAGTGGGTAGACGGAAAAAATTCTTACGAAAAGTTGTAATGACACTTTTTGCTATAGTAAGCTATTGTAAGCTGTGCGGCGTGGCATGTTTCTCTGTCTGTCTCTCTCTCTCTCTCTTATAGAAAGCTAGCCAGATATTTTCATTTCTATTTCGCATTGAACAGTGTGGTGTCGCGACGATTATTTTTGTTGAGTGTATACAGGTTTTTTGTAAATAATAAATAATAAAAAATGATAATAATAATGAATCCTGACAGTGTTTCTGCACAAGTTCCGGATATTGCTGATGGAGTTAGGTAAGTAGAGATTATATACAGATGATAATAAATGCTTTTGTATTTTTAGCAAGTACGCACTATAACCTCTCTTTATTATTGTGCAAATATAATACTACCATTGATGCAGTTTTTTCAAGACATTTAAATAAAATAGAATCCCAAACATATGTTTCCCACTTCAGTTACCACAAGCCAATTATTACGAAAATTGAGCCTACTGATTAGGTTTATATAACATTATATTTGTTAATAATAAAAAAATATTATTATAACTTAAAAAAATAAAATTTTATTACAATTCCTTCACTAATTAATCGAAAGGAACTTCGTTCCTTCCGGGTGACACCTCTCAAGTTTTTTTCTCGATGGGCTTGGTTGCATCATCCGTGGTTTGTTTTTTGTCGATCCAGACGTTTCTAATTTTCGTATCTATGCATGGCCATGTGTTAATGACTTGAGTACTCGATGCTTTGTTTACATAATGTCTTTGATAAGAATGGAACGCTATGCCGGCAGAAGTATTGTTTTTGTTCAACTCAAGTACATGGCACGCACTCTGCTCCCGTGAAACATTATATAACGACTGAATTCCCAAAGACGTAGTAATCATTCAGCAGAACTTGGGCGTCTCTCCGATCGTTTGTTTTCGTACAGTAAGTAAATTAAATTGGAAAAGACTAGTGACACCCCGTATTTTCAAGAAGTAGTCCTATAATTAAAGCTAATTGTTATTTAGGAATTAACTTTTAATCTATACGTCTTTCTTATTACTTCTTACCATGAAGTTGTTGAAATTCGATCACAAATTTTTTTTAAGTTTCAATGTTGAATATTGTACAAATACTCTGGATTAGTTGTTGTAAGGATCGTGAAATATGACGAGTAGAAACTTAAAAACAATACTCTTCGACTCGTCAGCAGTATGGACAAAACTATTTACTGATAATACTAATACTCGTCAATAATTACTAAATCAAATAAACTAAATATAAAGAAAATCGTTTGGAACACAGAGAAAAGAGATGTACTTAACTGTTTTGTCTCTGACTATTGTCTCTACCTATGAGAATATTAGTCGATACAATAACAGTTGTAGATAAATGCTGGTACAGTTTAAATTAAAATAACTGTTAGGTTTGCCTCACAAAATACACATTCACCCAAAGCCTTCAAGAACGTATTTTTAAACTACAAATAATACTATTGAAAGCAATAGTACCCACGGAAATAGTAATTAAATATGAATACGATAGAGAAGGTTTATTTGAATAATCTAAAATTGTAAATTACATCGACTAACTTTAAAGTAGACATTGTATGTAAAATTGTAACCAAGATTTGTGAACTCAATAGCCATACGTGTGTTTGTATTCACATGTACGTTCTACCTGGATCTAACAATAATTATAATAGGCATACGTTGAAATATATGTAGCCTGTAACACTAAATTGTGGAGGAACTCCTTAAGTGTGACGTAAGACCAGTTAACCGGTGGAATGTCTATTCTGTGTCCGCTGGGTCGAAGCCAAGTATGTACCAACGCACATTTTGGAATTCGCGTACATTTACAAACTTAAATTGGTAACACTTCGGCTTACGGAGAAAGATGACATCGCGAAGAAAGCTGAACCTGAGAAATGTTTTTATAGTATTATCGTACGTGGAAAAATATAGAGCTATAGATTTCTTGAAGTTTGAAATCTCCAATATGTAGTAGTTTAATGTAATAATTATGCCCATACCTTCCTTCTGGCAAAGTTATGAAGTATAATGTATAATGAAACAAAATAAAAACAATAACCATTTACGATATAATACAACGCATGAAGGTAACAATAAAATTTGATTAGTTTTTCTATTTGCTTTACTCTCTATATAGTGATAATACGAAGAAACACGAGTGAAGAATGATCCAGCTCCATAGAGATGTCCGCTGACAATGCCAACCAGTATGCCCTTGTTCTTTTCGTTGGGATCACCAGTACCCTGACATACGAGGGGACCGCCTGAGTCACCCTGAAATATTGGCAATATCAGTCCACTGATTTTGTCAAACCATTGTAATGAACTAGCTTCTTCTCGTGGCTTCGCGTGCGTTAATGTAGATTTGTCATATCCTGGAACAGTACTCTCTTTCCTTTCCTGTATCCCTAACAATATACAAAATTTCATGATGACCGGTTGAGTAGATAAAGCGTGAAAACAAACAAACAAACTCACATTCACATTTATAAAGAAAGTACAAATATATACAATTTGTATCTGTCCGTGGCTCCTCATATTTATTTTATGCAGTGATTATTCACGATTTGTTTTCTTTTTTCTTAATTATTATGCTGTTATATATGTCTATTTTGTATTGTATTGCAATTTGTTAGTAATACAATAAATGAATGAATATACGTTATTCGTATCGTTATTTTTAGCATGAGCAAATTGCACTCCCTTTCACATCCACTGATTGTTGCATAATTCACGCCTGTTCCCACGTTGTGATAATACCGCGGATCACTGTCTTTGTCCATAATAAAAAGTAGTAATAAATAAACAAAATTAGAGAAAAAGGTCCGATTCGTGCCGCCGCGCGAGTTAGACGTACGCTCGTTGCTCGGAAAGTGACCGTTATTTTTCGACCGTTATTTTTCTCGAAGTTTTTGCCGCGAGTTCGTGCGATCTTCGACTGCGTGCTGCGTGCTTAGTGCATCGTTTCGCGTAGTCACTTTCGAGCTCGCCACGTTTCTGTCCGGTTTCAAAGAAGAATAGCGACGTCAATCGTAGGCGCTCCATTTTAAAGCGTATCGAACTGCACTTTTCAGTGCAAGCCCGGGCTGCAAGTCCAGTCGTCTGGCCAACCTCCGGAAACCTCCCGGTGCCAACGCAAGGGGGTTGGAGCGCCCTACCCGCTCGCCGTAGGCCCCGCGGCCTACTGCACTGGTAGACGGGCCTGGGTAGCTAGGCCTTGGCGAGGTCGCCTAGTCTAGTCCAGGTGTCGAAGTCCCACCCCCCCCTTTCCCCTTTTTCCATCCCCGGGAGTCTGTTTGGGCGTAGCCCGGTTTACCGGTCTGCGTTCTCGGCCTCGGGCTTGTTAGGGCCTCCCCCTAGGCAAGTTAGAACCCCCCTGTGAGGCATTGCACCTTGCCCACAGTTTCTCTTGGCCCGGGCTCGGGATAGCCCGTTAGCTTACCGTTGGCGTGCCCCCCTGCCCTTAAGGCAGGGAGGTTGTTCTCGCGGCCCCTCCCTCTCAGTCCACCGCGATGGACTGGCCCGCTGCGGATAGACTTCGTCTCAGTCTCCGTGAGCTAGGATGGGGCGAAGAGTCTATTAATGACATGGTTAAAAAAACGTTTGGGCCCTCCGAGGGCTCGGTTGTTAGTGCAATTCCGACCGCGAATTCGTTCGGTACGCTCTCGCCACATTCGCCTCTCGATGCGCGCGATAAGGGCCCACTTGAGGCCCCGATATCGAGCTCCAGCTCGGAGTCCGGCTCCGAGCTGGAGTTAGACGAAACGACGTCCGACTCGACCGCGTCCGCGACCTCGACCGCGATTCCCGCGCCTTCTGCGCAGTTAGACAAGGACGGCTATACAACCGTCTCATACAATAGGCGTCGTCTGGCCAGCCCGACGGATTCGGGTTCCGTAGGCCCACAAAAAGTCGCCAATATAGATGGCGCTCGCGTACCGTCAACCTCGGCTATACCGTCGCGTAAGCCGAACGCGAAAAACAATAACAATAGCTCCATCTCGCTCACTTCGTCCGCAGGTAGGAAGCCGCGCCCGCCGCCTCCTGTTACGATACAGGACAAGTCCCAATGGACTTCTATTTCTAATAAATTGAAGGCGCGTAATATAAATTATACAAATCCCAAGTCGGACGATCACCGCGCATTGATCCGATTCCTTACCGAAACAAAACTCGCGTATTTTACGTACGCTCTAGAGGACGAGCGCCTCCTGCGTGTCGTGTTACGCCGTGTCCCGGCTGAAATTTCGGTCGAGAACGTTACCCTCTCCCTTAAGGAGAAAAACTACCCAGTGCGTGAGGTACATCGTATGTACCACCCACGCACTCGCGCTCCATATAGTATGGTACTTGTCATCCTCGACCGGTCGCAGGAAGGCAAGGCCATTTTTTCTCTCATCTCTGTGTGCGGCCTCAACGGGATCACCGTTGAGCCCCCACGCAAGACCCACATTCCTTCGCAGTGCCATAACTGTCAGAGTTATGGCCACTCCGCGAAGAACTGTCATCTTCGGCCCAGGTGCGTCAAGTGCCTGGGAGACTACGCCATGAAGGAGTGCGAGCGCACTTCTGGCACTCCCGATCCTCCCAGCTGTGTGCTCTGCGGTAACGCGGGTCACCCCGCGAACTATCGCGGTTGTCCCCGCGCGCCGCGCACACAACGTCCCCGTCAGGCGAGGCAGGCGCCCAGGGCACCTGTAGCCGCCGCCCGCCCTCCGCCTCCACCTCTCATGTCCGTGGAGGCCTTCCCGGGCCTGCCGGGCGCCTCTCGCGCCCCGGTAGCGCCCGCGCCCACGACCTCACCGCGCTCGCCACCCTCTGTGCCGCGCGCGGCCCAACCCGGGCGGGCCCCTATGGCCCCCTGGGCCCCCAGACCTCAGCCTCAGGCCTCTTCAAAGCCTCTGGCGCCGCCACCTAAGGCAACTCAGGCTCCATCATCTCTCTCAGATAAGTTCGACTGGATGGAGCACCTACTCGTAGAGCATGATATGCAGGAGGTTCTCGCCTTCTATGCCGTAGTAGAGTAGAAGCACGGGATGTACCTTATCTCCGCCCTAGCGCGCTTTCCGGCTATCGGAGCCACCATACAGCGCCTCGCCCGATCACAGTCTCTTAAATATTAATTTTAAAATTCCCGGGAATTAATAAAATCAAACCACGCGGTCTTTGTCTCTCGTTTTTCAACGCGAGATCCCTTCGGACATAGCGCGATCTAGTAGCTGACTTTTTGCGCGATAGACAGATTGACGTTTTCCTCATCCAGGAAACGATGTTAAAACCGAGCATGCGTAATCCGAGAATCGCGAATTATTGCATCGTTAGAAACGACCGTGTCGCCCGCGGGGGTGGCACTTTAATTTATTTTAGGCGTTCATTGTATTGCATGCCTTTAGATCCGCCCGCGCTTACTCATATGGAAGTGTCAGTATGCCGCGTTGGTATGATGGGCCACTCTGATATTATTCTTGTCTCCGCGTACCTACCACCAAATAAAGTATTGCTCGAATCCGATCTGCACGCGCTATTCAATTTAGGTAATTCTGTCATTATAGCGTGGGACCTCAACTGCGGGAACGTCATCTGGAACAGTCCGTGTACCTCTTGTAACGGGAGGATACTCGACGAACTAGTTGGGGCTCTCGCATTTGACGCCATAGCCCCTCCGGAACCCACGCATTATCAAGATCACTGCCGACCGCCAGTTTTAGATGTAGCATTATTAAAAAATGTCGCGCTTCCTGTACGACTCATATCAGTCGTACATGAACTCGACTCGGACCATCGCCCGGTTCTATTACAGTTAGGACATAACTCTGATTTTAGCCCGACGCCGATCAGAGTGGCCGATTACGCGAAACTTAGCAAATATTTTAAAAATAGTCCGTCGTCTAGTAGTTTAGACAGGATTCTGGACGTGTTGGTGTCTAAAGCCGACGCGGATTCGGCCATCGATTCCCTGGTTGATTATTTCCAGACCGCCGTCAGGGAGACCTCGAAAGAGGTACAAGCGGCGAACGAACGCCGTTTTATACTCCCTGATGACGTGAGAGCATTGATCACGGAAAAGAACGCCGCGACTCGTGCTCACGACGCTTACCCGACCGCTGAGAACCGCGAACGCTTACGTGTCTTACGAAAAGCAGTTAAGTCAGTCAAGTGACAGGTGGGACAGGTTTCTGGAGGATCTCCAGCCGTCTCACCTGGCATTCTGGACCCTCACGCGAAAGTTTAAGCCCGATACGGTCATCCCAATGCCCCCTCTCGATAGAGGCCCCGGGATGCCTCCCGCGTTCGATAACACTGACAAAGCAGAATGTCTCGCCGCGAGCTTAGAGAAACAGTGTTCGCCAAACACTGATAATACTGACCCTTCCATAATAGAGTCTATCGAAACAGCCGTAGAGCATGCACTCGCGTCTCCTCCGGCGGATACCCTAACCCCGATAACGTTTGACGAAGTTTCGGCCGCCATCAAGCGTCTTAAGCCTAGGAAGTCCCCAGGTCCCGATGGGATCAGGAACGAGGTTCTGAAGCTCCTTTCTGACCGCATCATAGCTCCATTCCAGGGTCCATTCCAGCCGTCTGGAAGAGGGCCGTAGTGATAGGAATTCACGAGCCCGGCAAGAAAGCTACGCTTCCCGATAGCTATCGTCCGATTAGTTTGCTTGATACACTAGGGAAACTTTACGAGCGGCTCCTTCTGAACCGTCTCCAGGTCACAATAAACGATAGTAGTTTAATACCGCCTGAACAGTTTGGATTTCGCGCCAAACACTCTTGTCCGGATCAAGTATTCCACCTCACGGAGTACATCTTTTCTAATTTTAATAAAAATCCGAATCCGAAGCCGGATCCGCCCGTGAAAAACACTAATCCGAAACGTACGATAGCAGTATTTTTCGATGTCGCCAAGGCTTTCGATAAGGTCTGGCACAAAGGGCTCATATTCAAGCTAAATCAAGCCGGTATACCCGATAGGTTAGTTCACATCATCCATGATTATCTAGCCAATAGAACCTTCCGATGTAGAGTAGACGGCGAACTCTCATCGCCCCGTCCGATACGTTCAGGTGTGCCGCAAGGCTCAATACTCGCGCCCACCCTCTTCAACCTGTTCATCAGCGACCTACATAAGCTCCTGGGAGTCGAGGTAGGTTGTTATGCTGATGATACAGTCCTCTACGCCTCTGGCTGGCGGCCGAGTGTTCTCAGAGATCGCATCGAAGAAGCCGTTAGCACACTCGGTAATTGGTTTCTTCGATGGCGTATAGGTATTAACCCCGATAAGAGTGCCGCGATACTCTTCGATCCTAGATATCGCGATAACAAGTTAAAGCCCATAAGGCTATAAGATTCCGAGATACCGTGGATCACCGAGGTCAAGTATCTCGGCGTCACTTTAGACCGTCATTTATCGTTCGATCCTCATATTAAGAGAGTGCGAGACAAAGCCGCTATGGTCTTGGGTCGCCTCCATTATTTACTCTGTCAGAAGAGCAAACTGTCCCTCAGACATAAGCTCACAATATATAAAGTCTGCATTCATCCGGTAATGACGTATAGTTGTCCGGTTTTCGCCCAGGCGAAGAATCTAGATACGCTTCAGGTTTTGCAGACCCAGGCTCTGCGTAAAATCACCGGTGCTCCTTGGTTCGTCCGGAAGGCGGATGTCCACAGGGACCTGGAGATGCCGTCCATCTGGGCGTATATAAAATCACTCACGACTAGCTATTTCGAACGAGCCGCGATTCATCCCAGTCCGTTAGTGATATCCGCCGCGAATTACGAACCCGTACCCAACGCTGGGCGATATAGAAGACGTCCGCTACATATTTTTACCGATCCTCCCGACAATATCACGTCAGCGAACGATCAGTACCAGCCTGTCCCTCGTAACAGAGCGTGCTCACGCCCACGCCCGCGTAACCACAGATCGCGCCGCCGCGGTCTGGGGGTTAATTTCGCTCCCGCACACCCGATTAGACCTCCCACGGCAGCGGCTCAAGCCTAGGTTCGATCCCTCGGTAGGGAACCCTTGAGTGCGTTGCTTGCGCGATACGGTGACACACCCATACATCACTGCTACAACACTACACGATCACCTCCACACATGTGCACGCCTACACGCTACACATCTTGGTGGAAGGGTTATTTTTGTTAAATTTTTTTCCCTTATCGAACTGAAAAATTCTCCAAATTTTTCGATAAAAATATATGGAGGAGTTGTTGAGGCGGATATGCTTGGTACACATATACGTTTCAACAACTCAAACATATATGAATAGTTAGCTAGGTTAGCTAAGTTAGGTCGTGATTTTTGCATGCAACGGGCAACAGCCAAGCCGAGGTGTGCCGTGCACCCTTGAGCTGGTTGCCATTATAAAATCGGCTGAATGCCTTAAGCGCTCGCCTTAGTAGTCCGGTGAAGCTGTGAAGACCTTGCTAGGTCAATAGCGTAATCAGTTCGAGAAAAAAAAAAAAAAAACAAAAAAAAACAAAATTAGAATAATGATATCTTGTACAATTTGATATTTACTAGGTCTACCATATATAGGTATACCTACCATAGATCTACATAAATATGATAGCATACTAGATTATATTAATCATTCTATTATTAAGGTTTCAGAACTGTTTTGGATACTCAGGATACATCGAATGGTGTTGAGTATTGATTTATTCATATCTTTATTGCATACAAGTTAACAATATTTAATATAAAATACTAACTTTTTGGACATCGGTGACTTGATCTACTGTGCAGACAAAATGGCGCATATTCTTTCTATGTCTCATAGTGCATTGAAACATTGATATTAATCTTAATTCCGCCACTAAAAGACGTTCCGAAAATTCCTGTAAACAAATTCAAAACGATAAATAATTTGTATGTGGAAAATCTATCAGATCAATTGATCTTTATAGTCTTTGAATAATATATGTGAGTCTTCTTTTATATTGTAACGCTTTCTCGATCTCGAAAATATTTGCGTCATTTAAATAACTCGAAATTAAAGTACATTAAACTCCTTTGATTTGTTTAAACACTGTCGGTATCATGTCAAGTTTGTCACCAACGCGTCTTGAAAGTTTATAATGTTTGTGGTATGTAGGAGGTAGAGCCACGCTGAAGCTATCACTGGTGTCAGCAAGAATGGTTTGGCTCAGCCGGGTTAGTACCACTCTTTCACAGAAAACCGACGTGAAGTAACATTACTTGCATTGTTGCGTTTCGTTCGGTCAGTGAGAGCACCGGAGGATCACCCCCCTCCCTTCGTCTCTCCCTAGAACCCCTTCTCCTTCTCCCTTCCCCCAAACGCAGGCTGACAACGCACTTGCTATTCCCCTGGTGTTGCAAGTGTCTATTGACAACGGTGATCACTTTACATCAGGTGACCCATCTGTTCTTTTGCTTCCTATGACATTAAAAAAAATGTATAACAATATGTTTTCTGTAATTTTATTAATAGAAAACAATACGCTTCTAAAATTGAGAGAATTCGGATCAACAGTCCAATGATATAGATATTAAAAAAAACACTAACACTTGCGGATATTCTCCCATAGCCTGATGCTAAGCATTCCCCACTATAGTCTACAAATCTGCTCGAAATTGGTATTGAATCAACGTAACTGTTGTAAATAAATGGTTTAATTGTGTGCTGAAAGAAACATTAAATAGTGAGATTTAAAACTAAATTTAATAAAGTATCTTTGTTTAAAATGTATCTCTTGTTATTAGTTAATCTAATCACTACATATTATAAAATAAAGTCTTCTGCCATGTCGCTTTGTCTGCTTGTAAGAAACTCAGAAAGTACTGAACGGATTTTCATGCGGCTTTCACCAGCAGATAAAGTGATTCACGAGGAAGGTTTAGGTATATAATTTGTCAAAATTTTTTGTTAACAGGACGGAGCAACGTCCGCTGAGTCGCCAGTATCAATACAATCACTCTTATTTTGTGGAATTCATTAATTCACACGGGTAAAAGTAAACACTGACTCATTAAATAAAATGACATATATGAGATCTTTACAGGAACTGAATATTTTTTTCTGGAACATTTTTTTTAAATATTAGTTTTTGTTTTTATTCACGAAGAACAAAATTATGCATATTTATAATATAACTCAATCCTCAAATCAACAATACGCCGACGATACATATGAAGTGTATTTAAGTTTTAGGAGGTAGCTCATTTATGAAATATCTTCTTAAAGTACAATCGGCTGGTATTCCGTTTAAGATTGAAAGAAGCATATACTCCCATGTAAGAATACAATAGTCATTGTTATAACGACCTGATATAGTGAAATCTAAGAGAATACAGACAGACGCAAGAAAAATATATTTTACAATACTTATGTAGTTAATATGTTCTCTTACAGCGATAGCTATATCGTGCTTCGGAAAGGCATAAACACGTGGGTAAATGACTTTTGCTAATTTTCTCCATTGTCCATATTCAATACTATCCTCATATGTGTATTTAGCAATATTGTTAAGATTACCAGCAACTGCAAACGTACGAGAAATCATTTTTTCACTTGTTGTAATACTGAAATAAGAATTGATTAAATAAATATTAATAGTTTTGTCAAGTTAAAACTTAAATTCTTATGGATATGTACGTAATTTTTTTGTATGTGGTAGAGTCACGCTGAAGCTATTACTAGTTTGATCATGAATGGGTCAGCTCGTCCGGGGTAGTATCACCATCCCACAGAAAAACCAACGTGAAGTAACAATGCTTGCATTGATGCATTTCGTTTGGTCAGTGAGAGTGCCGAAAGCCCACCTCTCCTCACCTTCCCCCCTCTTCCCTTCCTCACCTCCTCCTCCCTTCCCTTCCCCCGCCTCCAAAACAGGCTGGCAACGCACTGCGACTCCCCTGGTGTTGCAAGTGTCTATGGACGATGGTGATCATTGAACATGAGGTGACCAACCTGTTCGATTGCCTCCTAAGATATAAAAAAAAAGTTGATACCGCAAGTGTCGTCTATTTTACCGCAAGATTTACTAAAAAGTAGGTATATGAATCGATAAGATTAGAGTATGTCAGGGTATGTTTTAAAATACTACCAGTGATAGAGAAGTTGACGAGTTAGCATACGGTATTGGCATGGGAAAGTCATAACTAAAATAGTTTTGAGTATGAAAGTAGATAACGGAGTAAAGGTAGACTGAAAACGGTATGGATTGATTGTGTGAAAAATGATATATAAGGTGCGAATACTGAGATAACATATAATAGAAGAGACTGGGAAAGGAAAATGATTGGTGCTGACCCTAAAAGGTGGGATAAGGGTACGAAGAAGATAAGATCGGTGTTATTACAAAAAAGGTCAATACGTATTAAATACTTGCTTTAAAAAGGTTTCGTACTAAATGCACCGCGCCCGCCCGAGTCAAGTTCGCATTATCCTTTTTTCGCAAGTCTAACCTAACATAATCAAAGCGAGACAAAAGAGCAAGATGGCGAACATTCAGCGAGCGCGGTGAATTTGATAGGTAAGTACCCAAAATTTTATAAAGCAAGTATTCTATACGTATTTAACTTTTTTGTAATAACACCGGATATGTTTAACTCATTTCTAGTTTAGAAATTTTAACGATCCAGTATCTAAAATAATCTTGAGTACCTTGCACTCCAAGATTTAGTACATTTGCTACCTGTCTCTTCGAAACAATGTGCGGCGGAGAGCAATTTCGACGGTTTTATAATTACACCACCGCAAAAAGTCATATATAAACCTCTTCTACGTGAATAAAGATCTTTGAATGCAATCTGAAAATAAATAACAAAACTTTATACACAAATTTTAAAACTTAATATTAAAACTAATTTGTAACCACGCCTTTGTCCGCGTTGTTTATCTCAACAATATGTCTTTCTTATATACACGGAAATTACAAATTTCTTTTGTACATAGTGTCATGTATTTATTTCACCTCTCCCACATATGCACACCACACTGCCGGCATCATTTTTCTACGGCAAGACAACACATCTCTGAACGCGTACCTTGTGCTTAAAATCGTAAATTCCTAAAACTTTAGTTCCCTTATAACATAAGAGCATATTGTGATAATTTTTATAAGTCGAGCACGTATTTAGTTGGAATTAGCTATGCTATATAGCATAATGTAAATAAAACCAAAACTTACAAACAACAAGCACACGCATACACGCATACACACATACACACAAACACACACATTCTGTACACGTAATCTCTCATTATACGAAATGTAAAACGCATTACTTCACTATGTAATTGTGTTATTTTTAATATATCAAGATTGTGCTGTGAAGTTCTTATAAAAATAAATAAATATAGAAAATTACCTTTTTTTTTTGTTTTGAATGGAAAATAAAAATTGTTTACAAAGAAATCGTGTAATGAAAGTATATTTTTGCTTTCCTCTTTTTCCTCTGTATTTTTAAGAATATAAACAACACGGACAAAGTAGCAGCTAACAGCTTGTATTAAAACAACAAAAAATAAAGAAGTTACTGCCTACTTGATAAGGAACTTGTCCTAATTTAGCTGGCCTACCGTTGCTAATCCTGGGCACTAATATATCTCTGTCATTAAAATTAAAGGACTCGTTTAAACATTCAGACAGACACGTATAATAAACTGTAATAATATGTAAAAACTGTAATTTTTTATACATTTATATAACCAGAAATAATACACAAATGAGACGTATGCCGTCATAATGACATTAAAGTATAGTAAACAAAATTTGACTATCAAATGAATACAGAAGAGATTCATATAGACTCATACAATTTTGTTTTTATTGAAGCACGACAAAGTGACTGCACTATGCCTGATGGTAAGCATAGTACAATCCAAAAACAGTGGCGACCACTGAGAAACAGATCATTCATCGTCGGTCGCCGCTGTCATGCCGGCCATAATGACGAAAGTCGCCCGGTACTGGATATGCACAGGCTGATCCCGAAACACGACGCGCAGAAGCGAGTCACTATGACGGGCTTTTTCGCCATATACATTGTGGTTGCGACCCAGTCGGGCTGTAAAACCCTACCGCCCCGCTTTCGCCATTGCCTCGTTCGTTATTCAGCAGGGTGCACCACGTGCAGGTGAGGTTGGCTTAGGTGTCTTAAATCTTAAAATGTTACTCGACACCCCTTACACCCCAATTTGATTTGATTAATTTGATTTTGGTACATATAGGTTTGGTCGGTATTTTTTTTTTAAATAAATTACCAAGGCATCTACTCAAAAATAAATTCTTCCTCCTCTAATAACTAAATATTTACTGTATTAATATTTGTACTTTAAAATCAGTATATGTGTCGACAGAAGAAAGCAGGCTTGTCGTATCTTGAAAAACCCAACTTTACACTATAGCCAAAAAACTATTTCAAAACTTCGTTTTTTTTTAATTTGTAAAACTAGACATAAAACCAAGGTCGTATCGATGGAAAATTGAATCGTAGGAAAGCGAGACCCAGAACATTCGAAGCGGTATTATCTTTACAAGAATATAGTATAAAGTAATTCAGACCAAAATGAAAGATAAGACATTTCCGCTTTCTCCCGTCGATATATTATTATATCATAGGAGGCAAACGAACAGGTGGTTTACTTAATGTTAAGTGATCACCACCGTCCATACTTATTTTAAACACCAGGGGAATCGCAAGTGCTTTGCCGGCTTGTGTTTAGGGAACGAGGCAATAGAGAAGAGGAATAGGGGAAAGAGGGGGGATGGGAGGTGATCTTCCGGCGCTCTCACTGACGGAACGAAACGCAACAATGGAACCACTATTACTTCACGTCGGTGTTTCTGTGGGTCGGGTGGTACTACCCAGGGCGAGCGATCCATTCATGCTGAAACCAGTAATAGCTTCAGCGTGACTCTACCACATAAAAAAGTATAGCTAATATTAGAAAAAATAAAGCGAAAAGCGATAACAAAAACAGTGGGTGATAACTTATAATACATTTTTAACTGTATTTAGAAGAGAACTTAAAAATTACTAAAATATTGATATTTCTTTTTACCGTTTTAAGCAAAAGAAAAACAAATCTATTCAAGATATTTGTACTGATTGACATGAATTATTAATAAAATAAAAATATCATAATAGTGTACAAACAATTTTACAAATCCTTAAATTATTAACTGAAATGGTATGATAAATAAAAAAAATCTTATACCTTTAAACGAGCAATTCTTGTATATTATTATTATATCTGTTTTTATTCCGGATCTCGGAAACAGCGTCATCTATTTCCGTGAAACTTAGTATGTAGGTAGTTTCGAGGACCATAAATCGATCTAGCTAGATTTTATTCATAGAGAACTTTTTAACTGAGTTTTCAGGCAACGAAAAAATATAGCTAGAATATAAAGGTAAATTTCGCCGGCGATGTCAAAACAAAAATAGCGCAGATGAAAATCGATTGTTTCGAAAATCTGTGTAACGACAGTTTGAATCTGAGTGTCAGCAGAAGAGATACATTTCTTTAATAATTTTTGTAGGAAAAATAATTTTATAAGGTAAGCATAACAGTTTATTTTAATTTAAAAATGTTTTTTTTAAAGAACCGGTCTAGGCTCGGTCGCCTAGGTACTCATCATTAATTATCATAATTATTGTTATTAAAAGTTAGCGTGGTAAATACGAAATTACTTCATAGAATTATTTCTATAGTAAGCTCTTCCCGAGGATCTCACACTATGTAAATACGAAATGATAATTTTATTCCGCACGCGATAAATGTTGCTATCATTATAATGACAAAAAAAAAATGAATTGAATTTTTACTTAACAACGCGAAATAATAAATGGCGAGGAGAGTAAAATAAATACTAATAATTAGGTACAGAGTTCGACGGGTAGGCAATGATCTCCGGTCGCCGTAGTTGGAGCCTGGGGACGATGGACACGGGCATGTCCGTCGCCCCGGGCAGTTAAACTGCACAGTCCCATATTGTGAAAATGCATTGTGCCGATGCGATTTCCACAGTTCGTCAGGGGCGGTCTAACACCCATTCCTCTTGAGAGGTCTACCATCTTGACCCCTCAGGCCGCATTTGGGTCCCCTTAGGAGGGGACAACAACCTTTTGGTGGAGCAGACGTAATGTCGATTAGATAATTTCTGTTCCCCGGCCAAAAGGTGTAAGCAGGTACCATCGGATTTTAGTCGGTGCGACTCGGGCATATCCATCCTCTGCTGCCCGGCGGAATGGATATCCGTTAGGGATGTCCCCATGAAGAAAAAAAAAGAAAAGGTACAGAGTTCATCAAACTTAAATAATCTTCTGAGTTTTTGCGTCGTACAAAGATTTTCGACAAATAGCCACTCATCAGTTTTACTCTCGTTATTTGATGTGTCTGTACGGTTCTGAATACTGTTATTTGTAGCCCTCGACATTTTTAAAAGATTAATGTAAATAAATGTAAAAATAATCTACTTAGTTTGAAACATCTCTCTAATTCTTGTAGTCAAGCTATTTACGCACACACAAAAGAGATAATCGCTTATTGTTAAAATAAATAAATGATTATTTTCAACCACTCACTGTATTTCATTTCTTTCCAATTACAAAGCATGTATAAACATAGACAACATTACAGTTTAATATTATTACGACAAATGAAGGCAGTATATGTTTCAAAATTCTACTTTTATTGAAACATTAACAGCATTTATTTATTGCAATAATATTAAACTGTAATGTGATCTATGTTTATACTTGTATAATTATGGTATGTGTACGTATGTATATCCCCAATATATTTTCTACATCATCTCTGTGGCACTCGCAACACAGTACCTATTCTCTTTTGGTGATTTATCTATGTTGACAAGTTACTGTTTTAGATTATTCTACGTTGTTACACTAAATATTTTGTATCTAGTTTAAAAAAGTGTATTTTTGACACTTGGCATGAAGGCGAAATTGCCTATATAGGCAGAGGCCATACTGAAAGATAAATGAACAAAAAAGGAGAGAAAATATTATTTCTTCTTCTTTAATTTATGGAGCAGGATAGTAAGTAATACATAATTCTGCCAAAGGCATTTAGATACATTGTGTACATTGCTTTGGCAAAATGTTATCGAGTTTACAGACTTCAAACAGTGACATCTATACTGAAAACAAGGTAACTTATTTTCGTTTAGCTGTTTCTTTTACGTTTGTCGGATATATAAGACTTACTTCCAATTTATTTTTATGAAATCAATATTTCTGTCATTTTGTTTCTGACACATTATATTTAAAGCTGAAGTATCGTTTATGAAATTAGTACAACAATAATTGTTGTTTACTATATTATACATCACTATTTATTATTTTATATAAAATACTATTAAGCGCCATCTAGTAGATATAATGAAAAGTTTGTATTCAATATAATACAGAGAATTCAATTGTACATAAGAAAATGTAGTTTGAACAAGAAAAATGAAGATGTCGCCGTTAACCTCAAAACTATCTAATTCGTATTTTTGTTAAATTTTGTTTGATGTTTGATTGTTATATAAATATTGTCATTGAATTCAATCGTTTATTTTTAACTAAGACTTTATTAACAGATGTTTTTCAAGTATCTGTGCAAAATTATTATGTGGCAACCAATAAATATTAAGGTTCAAAATATATTGGGAAAAACTACAACTAGACCGTTGGACTCGGTAGGATTGGTATTTCAAAGAGCTGGTATTTTAATAGAATAAAAGTTTACATAGTATAAGAACATTAGATTAGTTAGAGAAATAAACTAATAAAGTACACAGTGAGTGATTTAAACGGTTGCTTAGCTACTGCCATAGTGCCTGCTATATATGTAGACGGTTTGAATTCCACATTTTTTTTTGTCCATCTGACTACGATATTGACCTAGCAAGGGCTTAACAGCTTCACCGGACTACGAATTCCACATATCATAAATAGCTGTGCCCGTGACTCCGTCCGCGTGGAACCTAATGTAAAAAAGCGACTAATAAAATCATTTGAATGTCCTTTTTTCCTTTTTTTCGATTCAACCACGCTTTTGACGAAGCAAGGTCTTAACAGCTTCACCGGACTACTGACATCTGAATGCCCATTTACTTACTTTTCTCTCGTAACTAAGTAGTGTCATTATTAAAATTACGATAACTTTTGATAGAGTGAACCGATTTTAATGAAACAAAGAATAAATGTTACTCATGGATATCGTGATCGTGAACGCAGAATTGCGTGAGCAAACAAACAGACAGACATTTCTAATAACTGTTGAAATATAATATATCACTTATTCCAGACATATGCAACAATTTTTTTCATAAAAATCTAAAAAGTCCAGACACTTTAGATCTACTTTCTTATTATATCTATAGAAGATTATTTTTATGATGGATAAATGATTGTTCTGAGTGTCAATATATTTTGTGTTCATTGACATACATACATTAACCATTAGCAAGGAGATTGACTAGAAAAAATGATCGAATACGTCCTTCAACAGATAACCAACGATTTTTTTTTCGAACTGACTACGCCATTGACCTAGCAGGGTCTTAACAGCTTCACCGGACTACTAAGGCGAGCGCTTAAAGAACTCAGCCGATTTTATTTTGACTAGTTCAAGAGTGCGCGGCACACCACAGCTTGGGCTGTTGCCTGATACATGCAATTCGCGACCTATCTGAGCTAACCTAAGCTTAGCTGCATATTCATACTTATATGAATTATTGAAACATATATGTGTACCAAGCATACATATCTCAAGAACTCTTATATGTATTTTGTTTTGGATAATTTTTCTAAACTATTTCAGTTCAAAAGGGGAAAAAGTTAACCAACGAATTTTCTGATCTGTGTATCATAATAGTGATCTCAGACATCGGTGAATTATGAATAAGGTGTTTCATTATCGTGAGATGGTTCTAACGGAGCGGCCGAGACGGCGTAGGCCGGAACTTGCTTCATAAATTATAACTTCCGCTAGTTTAGACTTGAGATGGATTCATGTAGTAACACACGGGGTGTTTTTCCATTATTCCTAGCTAAGATTTATTTAGAATCTTCTAGTAATATGAAATTATTTATTTTAAAATGAATATTTCGATTTAGGAATAATAATATCTCTTGTGATATACAGTTCTTTACTGTTTTATTTATAGTAAAGTAATTTTATATTTTCTTGATTATAATATGGTATGTTAGCAAATTACTTTAAAATAATGATAAAGTGATAAAGAAGTGAGTACGTAAATTTTCAATAATGAATTGACAGATTGATATTAAGTTGATTAAGTTGTTGTACTATAAATACTACTTCACTGTAAAGGAAAGATTTGGTCTACGATAGTGCACCCGTGCGAAGACGAAGCGATTAGCTAGCTTTTTTTATCGTTTGTTCGTCTCGTACTAATTATTTCTCGCACCAAGATCTCGTAGAATGAGTTCATTTTTAATAATACACATGCTTTTTGTTGTATATTTGGCATTAAGTTTATAAAGTGTATCTGTCGCACTTGATATTGGTACATACAGTAACGAACCTACGAGTTTGTAACTGTAAGCGGTTTCATAATTCTATAATTGCCTACATAGGCATAGACAATACCAAAAAAAAAATGTAAACAAAAATAGAATTACAATCTATGATTTTTTTACGACTTTAAAATATCACGTTTAAAATTTTAACTTGTCTAAATTAAAACAAATTCAATTGTATATTACTGATTACTTAAGTGTCTTTTTGAATTGACTAATCGCTGATAGTCGAACAGGCCTTTATAGTTTCACTGGGCTTTTAGGACGAGCACAGGGCACTCAGCCGAATGGCAACAAGTCAGCGTAGCCGCTTATTTCCTGGCAGCCGTTTATCAACACACATATGTGAAGTATTGTGTCGTAATTTAGCGAATATAAAATTGTAATTCAGTGACGCTCGCGCAGCGGCTCAGATTGGTCGCTCGCGCAAATAAATGCATATACGCACATAGCCGTACTTCCTTTGACAACACCCTGGACGCTCATTTAACCCTTGACGGAGAACTACGAGTATAAAGTTGGTGTACGAAGATAACAGACACACAATATATACTGAAAGCCACTTCCTAAGACATATAACGTCATAAGTGGAAATGCATACGCCAACACAC
>JACEII010000020.1:465550-499493 GCA_014332785.1 Antheraea mylitta
AATAGTTATTTTTGATAATTATCTAGTCTCTAGCTAGTACATGTATCTTAGATGACCCTAAATAATATATTAACATTTCGATATTATATTCTCATAACGTCGATGTTATAGAAATCAAAACATCGATGTGCCGATGTTATCGACATTAAAACATCGATGTTTTTCAGCTAAACATCGATGTTTCTTCAACATCGATGACTATCGATCATCCCCATTTCAAATGCAGTTTCTGACACCGTAATATAGAAAATGCACAGTAAACATAAACAGCTCGTGTGTAACTACAGTCCTCTAGAAATCCGTGCAGTATGTATTGTCTTGAGATTTGTATTTAATTAGCACGACCTCAGTTTGATGCCGAGTGCCGCACCCTCGTCGAGCGGATATTAACCGAGGCATATCAACTACCCGATTATACGATCTTATATTAGTTTTATGTTAGCATTTTCTCTTTGTTAAATATATAAATTAGATAATTGGCTTTATGACGTATCTATAGATAGTGTTTTTCATTTAAATTGCAATAATTTCATGTGTTTAGAATGTATTACAATTCTAATGAATATCATAATGTAAAAGCTTTTTGAAATGGCTTTTACGCTTTCACGCGTTTTCATGAAACTTCCAAGTTATAAGTAAACACTACTTTAACACAAACAAAGCCGAAACAAAAACTAATCTTTACATTTCTTCTGTACGTGTGTATGTCACTGAACTCCTCCTAAGCGGCTGGACCGATTTTGATTAAATTTTGTGTACGTGTTCCAGTGGATCCGAGGATGGTTTAGATTCACAATTGGACCCGGTAGGTGGCGCTACGGTTGACTTTTAGGATTTTCTTATTATCAAGGCAGGACAACGTCTGCCGGGACTGCTATTATTCTTATATAAATTGGAGGGGTCTTTTTTTACTTTTAGTATTTGGTCATGACATACATTTTTTTAAATGTTGAATGTCCTCTATAGCAAAAGAGTAAAAATATGTGCTAGGTATAATTTTCAATTGATTGAATTGCTTATACGTGTACCTTGTGTGAATTGTTTTAGTGAAATCGTTGTTTAGTTAGTCTAAGTCGACGTAATGAAGAAAAGTAACTGTTGCTATTTTATTATTGATATAATTTAATCTATTAAAAAAAATCAGTTAGCAGAGTACTTTATCTTTGATTATCCATCTATAAAGTATTTAAGTTGTGTCTATATTCATTTTATCTTTAGATTACGTATTACAATAATCTAATTAAAACAGTTTTATAAGATTCCTACAAATTCATCTCTTTCATTAGAAGGCAATATAGGACATTAAAGAATTAGAGACTTGTCTTAGATCCAACTCGGTAGTTCACATTCCCGCAACAAGCCCATACTAATTAGGTCTGCTAAGTTAAGCAAGTTAGTACAACGTCACACCGAAACGCTAATTAAGTGATACGAGACTGTTTCGCTTAGTTCGGTTAAGTTCGTGCTAAGTTCTATTGTCTAAGTTTTGTTACAAGGAATAATACTCTGAGTAACATTGTAGTATGGGAAACTTTAATGAGAACTGTTTGGGAGTTAAATTTTAAGTTAGCATTGGTTTTTGTATACATACAGCAATGTCTACCAACAATCAACTAGCAATAGAAATACTTATAAAACATAGCTTATATCTTACTGTAAAAGCCCGTTAATCGGTTAAAATATGCTTTTACTAGTAAATATCAGGAGTTACCGACATGAGTTGGTAAATGTAAGGATTTCATTTCATTTATCGCGTTCTGGGTTCGAACTTAATAATGATAGAATTAAGTAAATCCTAAGATTTACCAAGCAAATAATGGTATAAATTCGATATTAATAATGGCCGCAGAACTGTTCGGACTTTTACCATTAAGATTTTTTATTCGATTTGACTACGTTATTGACCTAGCAAGGTCTTCTTAACAGTTTCACCGGACTACTAAGGCGAGCGCTTACGGTACTCAGCCGATTCGAGTCTTAGAATTTACGCCACTCCTTATGTCAGTAAGCAATAACCAAATCAAAGACCCCATCGCGCTCTCCTCTTTTCTTAACAGGTTAATTGAATATACCGTACCTTGAAATGTACAAACATTTCTATGTTAATCGTATCTTAACATGTTGTCGGGCCGTGAACGCTCCGGCACGGGATATTGTGGATTACAGGGTAAAGATGGTCATAAAGAATGAAAAGGCAACCGCTATAAAAACAATAACGTCATTAAACCAAAAATAGTTAATAATAAACGAATTTAAAAAAAAGAAAAAAAACAAATTTGTTCACGGATACGATTTTTTACGTATTTGTATACGTAAAAACGACAATACATGTAAGCAAAAAAAAAGTGCGGACCAAGAGTCTGCAGAATAGAAAAAACGGAATAAAAACAATGTTGTCTAAATACATAAGTTAATTAATCGATTAATAATAAGCTATTGTTATTTATAAGAGTCATAAAAAACTGCTATCTGTATAATAAAAGGGAACAGATGCAGTAGTGAGAACAGTACAATACTTCGTTACGTCACGTCGCTCGTGACACCTAAACTGCCTTATGCACTCTATAAAAATAATACGAGTTGCATGTCAGCCCATGTGTGTTTTATTTTCAAGATTTTTATCTGCGTTATTACGTGATTATCATAATAATATTACTATTTCAAGTATTCTCTCGAATTTTCTACTATGATGTTGGTCTCTTTGTTAAAACTTTTGTAGATAGTTCTCAAAATTCATGCTACTTGGTATTATTTTTCATTCACATCATCTATGCATAATAACCGAAGTATATTAGGTAAAATGTCATCAATATTACAAAATAGAGTCAAATAACACAATATAATGAATAAAATATAAAATCCACTACATAATAGTTAAGATCCCGCCAGAAACTTCTTATTTTTAATTTGCTATAGTAAAAAAAAAAAAAAACAAAATAGTTAAGACATAAAACGTTTTAAAACGAAATATTACATTGGAAGTTAGAAGTATAGTTATAACTCGCAAGTTTCCGTTGATTGCAATATAAAAATAACAATAAAATGTACCTCATATCTCTCGTGGTAAAATGTGGATCATCAGTTGATGTTATTTGAATTATAAAACTTACACAATGTATATAATAATATATGTTACGAATATATATGTCTTTGTTTTGTTGTAAAGCAAGTGTGGAAGTTATCTTCCGTTAGACACAAAATGATCCCAAAGATTTTAAAGTAAGACAGGCTGCCTTTCATAAAATATTAGGCTGAATCTCGGTTTATAACCAGAAATGAATGTCCTATGCCAGTTCTGACCATTGAAAACAAAAGCAAGAAATTAAAGAGTTCACCCATGAAGAACCCAGTTTTATATCAATTAATGAATTTTCGGAATTGAATCAGTAGTTCCAGAAACTTCTACAAATTATTACTAACTTAAAATAATCTATTACTATATTCATAAATTATTTTATTAGAGTTTGGAAACACAATCAAAACGTATTAGAAATATAGAAAGTATACATAGTTTCTTATATAATGCAAATCCATTCAATAAGCTAATAGCTTAGTAACAACTATTAAAGAATGGCCCCAATACGCCCATTACAGCCGGGCACAAGTACACAGGATCTTATTAAAAATGTGGCTTGAATATCAAATTGCTATCTCCTATTGTAAAGCACCCTAAATCATAGAGCCCACACCAGTGACCCATGGTACTTAGTGTAAGTTTTTGTAAACTTATGAATTAATAGAGATACCGTTTATTAAATACAGATATTTTTTAATTAAACAAAATTATTATTAACAATCACATTAAAATTGAGGATGTCTTTCCTCCTACGTATACTACTGTAAATGCGAATGTGAATTTGTTTGTTTGTTCTGCATTTATTGCTCAATTACATAAACATTCATGATGAAATTTTGCATACATGTTGCACGTGTACCATAAAGGAAATATTACTTCTTATCTAGAAAAATATACTGTTTCAGAGGTATAATTGAAATATACGTTACCGTGAGCCAAAAGCTAGTTGTTAATAAATCAATGTATGAAAATATGGAACAAATAGCTTACTAAGACTTCTTTTTATTATATAATTTATATTGAAAATCACAATAGTCCAAATAGTTGATGGATTTTAACACATGAGACATCCCTGAAATCGTATTTATCGAGTATAATTAAAAAAGTTTCAGGGATTTTATTATTGCTATTGTTTGTTTTTATTTATTAAAAATTGTACTTCACAATCATATTTGATAAAAAAACAAACTTATACTCGTAGTTATCACATTTACTATTATACATTGTTACGAGTAAGTTTTATATATTTTTATAGGTTATTAATGTATATACTAACATGTTTATTTTACTTTTCGAATTTTTGTTTCTAGTACCAGTATTCGGTTATTAATTACTTTTAACTAAAACTGGTTATTGTTAGAGATATACAACGTAGTTTTCTATTAAATAGATTTATAAATAAACATAATTTAATAATATTATAAAAAAAAATTTTTTATTATAATCACTTCTGCATATTCACAGGTCTGCATAAAAAAACTAAAGGACGAATGAAAATGTTATGATGGGGCACTACTGGGCCCTAACGCACTATTGTTTGTTGGCTTTTTTTATAAATAAATTCAGTTGTCACATCCCAAATGATAAATTATCAGACAGACACGTTGCTCATATGGCGAATTTAGATCCACTTGTCTCTGGTGCGATTGTTGTTTTTGTTGTATTTAACAGGGGCAGGTCGTTGGTGAGTGTAGAAATACTTTTAGTTCTATTTTGTAAATTTACTGCTGTTGGTTTATGCTACTTTATGCTTATGTTTGATAATAACTTTTTGCTTATATAAATGGTTGTTCTAAAACAGAATTTTGCGTGTTATACTCGTAGTGGACGTTACTTTACACTTCAGTCTGGTATTTATTGGCCCACCAATTGTTAACCAAAGACGCATTTTTAATTATTTTTTTGTTGTTTTAAATACTAATATCTAATTCTTTCTACGACTAGTTTCAGGTTTAACTTTTTCATACACTCGCTGAGCTGATATAAGTAGATAGGCATCTAAATAATTGGAATTATATAACGTTTTTTTTTGCTATGACTGTACTTTTTGACTGCTATAAATATAGTTGCACAGACACTGATGTAAGTATAAATACATACTATATTATTATAAAGTTAATTATTTATGGTAAAAAAAAATAAACTAGAAAATCTGATAAATACATTTAATCTTAGGAAAATACAAATGGATTTTAAATGTTAGGCTTCCATCCCATATTTACATGAATACATATAACTTATAGGTACTCATGTATGAAACTAAAAAAGTAGATCTCTACTAAAAAAAATCCATTGTTTTGTTAAAGTAGCTACCTTTTTTTTTTTTGAGAATTAACAGAGGCATTGAATAATAATAAATTTTGTTCATTTTATAGACGTTCACTGAAAAATTCACAAACAAAAAACTGTTTAAAATATTCTTAATTACATTATCTTTCTTGAAGCGCTATTCGAAAGCAAATCTAAATATAAAAATCTGCTAAGCACGTTCCGATTATGAAGGATATTTTTCGAGACCGTAAATAAATAATAAGCTCGCAAATCCATTTGCTTCGGATCCTGCATCTTTTTTTCGGCTCTATTACGACGGTGCGCAGCCAATTTGAAAATATTGAATAAGTAAACTACCTCGGAATATGAATATTCTGATTAAGAAAATAACGCAGAATTGACACATTGAACAGATATTGGAACGTCTCAGATTTAACAAACTTAAATAAATATTAATAATATTGTTAAATGCAATGTATTGATGAGATAAAGTTATATTTAGGTGAATGAACACGTACAATATGATAGTTATTATGATCTAATATTTTATAGTTTTAGCCATTTGACCACGATCAGTAGTGGTAGAGCCACGCTGAAGTTATTAGGGGGAGATGGGGTACATTGATACATGGGGCACATAGATACAGTCAATATAGATCGAAAACAAAACACGTTAGAGAAGCCGTCCGCCACACATAGAAAGGTAATCATACACCCTACACGCACACTAGAGCGGAGCAATATTCATTCGACGATTAGCGCTTGGCACGTGTAAACTTGTTTCTGAGGTTCGCAACAAAATTTTCGTAGTTTTCTTTCGGATGTGATTCTACTAACATATTTAGTGTTACCTGTGATATATTGAGATAATTAGTAAGTACATACCCGTCATTACATTATGTAAATTTAATTTTTTTTTATTATTAATTGCTATAATTTTTACAAAATACTTATTTCGATTGTAGTAGACAGGGGCACATTGATGCAAACACTGTCGGGGCACTTTGATACGTATCAATGTGCCCCAATATTACTTTAAGGAAACCTTTTTTTTCGAAATGAAAATGCTGTTAACATGGAAAGGTCTTCACAACTTCACCGAACTATAAAATTAAGAAAACCCGAGAACACAAGTGTTGCCCGAACATTTACTGCCCCACCTGCAGTAAATGATCTTCAGTTAACGTAGGAAAGAAGCAACCTTATAAGTATTTTGTTGGAAAAATAGTGTCAAGATACTCTGATAACCAGAACGACTTTCTAGTCTCTTTTGTAAAGCTTAAACCAACTGGAACTTTTGTATTGCCTGATATAAAAGACGAAGCTTTGGTTAATATTTCTGATATTGTGTTGAAGTTACCAAATCCTTTTTTTTTCGATCTGACTACCCTATTGACCCAGAAAGGTCTAACAGATTCACCGGACTACTAAACAAATCCTATAGTAAAGAAAGCCACTAGTAGAACAGCTTGTCTATTCAAATTCAAGATAAATTTGTTAAGTGATGTTTGATTAAGTTAATAAAATAATTATTTTATTTTATCGTTTAAGTATAAAACCAGTTATGACTGATTAGACCAAAAAAAGAATGATTATACAGTATGTTATTGTTTAAGTATATTTCATGGCACAGTTTATTGTTTGGGTATACTTGTTCCATTTTTATATAAAAAGCGTAAAACATTCATTTCCCTTAGTACTAGATTAAATTTATGTACACATAATTTAGCACAAAGTGAAAAATAAGTATTTAATAAATAAATATCACAAAAATCAATAAAACTTGTTTAATTTGTAGAAATTTTTCTATGAATCAAACTGCCCCAGTATATGTATCAATGTACCCCACGTCTGGGGTCCATTGATACAAATTTCATTTTTTAGTAAATAGGCTCTAATATTTTTTATGATTAAACCTAACGGTTATTTAGACATTAAAAAGTTAGCTAAATATATATTGTATAGATTATAAATATTAAATTGGATGTTACTGTCAATAGGTCGTTTTTTATTGGGTCTAAGTAAAAATCGTATCAAGGGTCCCCAACTCCCCCTACTGGTTTCAGCATGAATGGGTCGGCTCGCTAGGAGTAGTACCACCCGACCCACAGAAACACCGACGTTTAGTGGCAGTGCTTTATTGTTGCGTTTTGTTCGGTCAGTGAGAGCGCCGGAAACCCACTTTCCTCTCCCTAACCCTCTACCCATTCCCCCTAAACACAGGCTGACAACGCACTTGCAACTTCCTATCACTCTCCTCTCTCCCACTCTTCAAACTGCCCCCAAATACAGACTGGATAAGAACTTGCGACTCCCTTGGTGTTGCTAGTGTCTATGGAAGGCGGTGATCACTTAACATCAGGTGATGATACGCTTGTTCTTTTTTATATCATAGGAGGCAAACGAACAGATGGGTCACCTGATTTTAAGTGATCACTGCCGTCTATAGACATTTTCAACACCAAGGGAGTCGCAATTGCGTTGTCAGCCTGTGTTGGGGGATGGGGAGGAGAGGTGGAAGGGAAGAGAAGAGGTGGGCTTCCGGCGCTCTCACTGACCGAACGAAACGCAACAATGCAAGCACTATTACTTCACGTCACTGTTTCTGTGAGTCGTGTGGTATTACCCCGGGCGAGCCGACCCATTCACACTGAAATCACTAATAACTTCAGCGTGGCTCTACCACCTGTTCGTTTTCTATGATGTACAAAGAAATTCGCATCTGAAGATAAATGACATTGTGGTCCAAGGTATAAACACGCCAAATTAATCCCTTTGATTGACTGAAGTGCAGATGCCGAATCACACCTATAGACAAATTTGGCTTGGAGACAAATTTTCAACTTCATAGTGATAGGCTAGGCGGACTTATAAAAGCCCCATCACCATGCTATGGTTTCGTCGCGATGTTTTTCTTCACCAAAAGCCCCAGTTTATTCGGTCAGTTCAAATAAACAATTGTTTATTTAAATCTACTCATATGCTTACTTGTATGAGGATAGTCTTTCTTCAACATATAGATATACAATAAAAATACAGTTTCTTTGAGGCTCAATTACCTTGGAATTACTGAAAGTTTCAACATAGGACTATTTTTTCTTATGTTTTCCCACGTTTTTTATAGATGGTTCTAGGTAAAATAACCTAAAACGAAATTATTTATATTGCAATAAAATTAAAATAAATATTATTTCCTTCGATTAACTCTTTGTCGTTTTTTAATTCCAACGAAACGGGGTGCAGTGATCTTCAGGTTTGCATGAATATTGTATATGCATTTTATCTATTATTAACTTTCCCACGTTGTTCTCGGTTTTGTTACTATATAAATTATCGACCACATTTATTACTTAGATCATATAACAAAATGGAATATGTGAATAGAATCTTTATGTTTTTTATTCTTTGACCGTAGCGGCTTTGTTGCAAACGCTAAACACATTATGAAACGTTGCGTTGTATTTATCACACAGCTACCGTACCTCAAATATACGGAACTTGTGGGAAATAACACCGCGAAAATACGGTAACACCATTAAAACGATGCGATCCTTTATTTCTGGTTACTCGAGGGTTGAAATACGGAATCGGTTTTTCAAATTTTCTATTTTACCCTTCTCGGACACATTCCCTAGTTCGTTTTAGTGGTTATATCCTTTTTTAACTGACGTGTAAAAGTGTTTTTATCCTTTTTTAACAGACTTGTCTATCCACCTGACTATTAGTAGGTTTTCTCTTTTTTCCTTCCAGGTTTTTTATTAGGAAAAATATATCTCATATGTGAATATATTTTTCAGATAAAGAATATTTTCAAGCTCTTTTAGGTGGTACAGCCACGCTGAAGCTATTATTGGTTTCAGCATGAATGGATATAACCACCCTCACACAGAAAATCGACGTGAATTAACAGTGCTTGCATTGTTGCGTTTCGTTTAGTCAGTAAGATCGCAGGAAGACCACCTCCTAAAATTTTTGTTTTGACAGCGGCGGCGAAATTTACCTTTATATTCTAGCCATATTTGTTCATTGCCTGAAAACTCAGATATAAAAAGTTTTCTATGAATAAAACCCCACTGGAATGATTTATCGTCCTCGAAACCACCAACATAATAAGTTTCACGGAAATCGCTAACGCCATATCCGAGATTCTGAATATATACCAATATCAAATATACAAGAATTGCTCGTTAGATAGATAAGTATACCAAAAAGCAAAAGTCTGCGGTGTACTTATCTCCTGCCAGATTCGTTTTCTAGTTATAATGAAGGGTAACTGAAACAGGCTATATCTTCTTACAGTCAACATAATTTTTAATCTATTTCATTCTTACAATTAGATATTATATCGAATTATTAAACAAAAATTTTAAATACAAAAAAATCACCTTCAAAAAGAAATTTCGGTGCCTTTAACAATCATAAGGTGAGGCATTGATAAACAGTTACAAGTAAAAGTCGGCAGCCACTATACATTTTTAAAAAGACAGTAGTATCCGAGTGACAAGCGGTTAACCCTTTCACGGGCGACGGGCATTAATGGCCCTTTATAGTTTATTTGTTTAGTAAAAGATGTCGTTGAAGACGCATTCATTACTTTATTATAGTACAATGTTTACGGACTACCTTCTCACAGTGGGGTGCAGTTTTTTCCTTGACTTTGTTTTGAGGATGACGTGAATTATCGGAATCTAAGTAGGTAGTTGTTTCTTTACAAATTTATGTTCACTTTGTTATCGGAATGGCTTTGAAATTATCTTTATTTTTGCATGAAATGTAAATGTTTATACGATAATTAAACATACTAAAGACATTTTTTACTTTTTCTGTTTTATTACTTGCGGACTTAATTAATTAATAAGTCATAAAATTTGCTTTCTAAAATGTGTAAATAATTAATTACAAAATGTTATGGTCATTACAATGAAAGAGTTTTTTTATCATAACGGCGTATTACATTATCATACACTATTTTATTTACAAAGCACAAACTATCTAGGTACTTGTAACTTTGAAATTCTATTCCATTTTAAGGTTTTTTAATGACTTGTTAAACTAGCCTAATCTGAATTTTGAATATGACGATTTATTTGATAACTTAGTTGTGCACTTCCAGAAAAATCTGACGATAATAATGACTTCTAATATGAGATTTGAGTATAAAAAAATAGAAATTTTATATTCATTAACATGCTTTATCACAATTATACATTTCGCTTTAATTTTAATTGTTGTTCCGGACGTTGTTCCGCCCAGATAATAAAAAAAACCTTGACAAATTCTATAAATTAACAAATAAACAAACTCACGTTTGTTACTCGTTATATTAGTTAGGATTAGCAAAAAAATTACGGTGCGGCTTTAGTTTTTGTAACCACTTCAAAAGTGTGAATTAATTTAAAAACACCACTTAACTTGTCCGCAAAACATCAAAATTTGCAATTTGTCGCTAACAACATCCGTAGTGCGCAGCTGTCCGTTTTTGTCACGGACATTTCCTAGTGGCCCTTCATAGAAAAGCAATCGGGTAGTCGTAAACGTTAAGGCTCTGGAAGTACCCCCTGGGGTGCATCTAAAGGCGTACGATGTTTCTTGACACTGGTAGAAAAAGTACCCGATGGTAGCCCCTAATCCGGGCCAGGCGTCGGGGGTGTTATAAGGACGGCAAAAAGTGTAATTTAAAGCTGACTTAAGGTTTCGAATTAAAATGAAGGAGGAAGCTTGTTTATTGGTTCGCTGGATTTACTATATTGCGAAAAAATAATGTTTACTACATTATACATACTTGAAGAAATTCAAACTTATTTTATACTGATTTGATCCGCTCCCTCTCCGTTCGCGTAGAACCTAATGTAAATAACATTTACTAATATAATGATCTGAATGTATCAAGTCTATTTACTTATCTACTTTTCTCTCTTACTTAAGTCGCGGCGTCATTAAAATTACAATAAATTTTGATAGAGTGAATCAATTTCGAGGATATGCTTTATGATTATTGGTGAGGTTTTATCGTGAACTAAAAACTTTAACAGTGGTAGTGCGTGTTCATACAAAAAGAAAGATATATAGACAGACAGATATTTCTAAAAATGACTGAAATGTATTTAATTACTTATTCCAAGACATCTGTATCAGTTTTCTTCACAAAATATAAAAAGATTCGTTACATTCTTATTAAATGTATAGAAGATAGTTCTATTTTATTTAATTACTAACGGACACAGCGGACGTTGTTCCTCCCTGATAATGAAAAAGATCTTGATAATTATATACCTAAATCTTCACCATGATACACTTTATCTACTGGTGAAAACCGTATGAAAATAGATTCAGTACTTTTTGAGTTTATCGCGAACAGACAGACAGACGTGGTAGAGGACTTTGTTTTATGCTACATAATGCTTATCACATTTGTATATTAAATTACTTGCCAGATTTTTTTTGTAGGCTGTAAAGTAGAATTTTCACAAAAATCCAGTTTTATATAAATTATTTAATTTCTAGACTAGGTTTTTCTACAACAATGAACTACAATGCCATCTTTAAATACATAAATAAATAAATTCATGTTATACTTTTTTAATTATCCTTATACTGGAATCGATCATCCGGCAATTCAATAATATCAATTTATTATTCAGCATATCAACTACCCGATGCAAATGCAGATTTCCCAACTGACCACCGACCGCTCTGGTTATGAGTGTTGCAGTGTGTTACAAAAACTATTTTTTATCAAGAATTACTAATATGTTTTTTAATTGCTTGAATTAACAATATTGTGATACAGAAATTATGTCTTTCGTTACATTTACACCTAGTAAATGACGTTTGTCCACAAAATCATTTGATTTTAAAAGACCATGTGGCCTGCAAACAAAGAGTAGAAGGGTACAAATCCACGATAGCGTTTCACATGCTATAGTGGCAATATCTAGGCACACCGACACCTGTGTCTCATATACCGACGTGACTGACGACGCGATAAGTAGGTTCATTCATCGGGCCGTGGACGCTTCGGCACGGGATATTGTGGATTACAACCTAAAAATGGCCATAAAAATGGAAATGCAAGCGCTATAAAAACAATGACGTCATTAAACCAAAAATAGTTAATAATAATTGAACAGTTAATATTTAATTACTATTAAAAAGAAAAACGCTCACAGATACAATTTTTACGTATACAAAATATTACATGTAAGCAAAAAAAAGGTGGGGACCAAGAGTCTGCAGAATAACATAACAACAATAAAAAAAAAGACTATGTCACCTAAAGTGGTCTCACACGAGTCTCAAGATGAATTTAAAGTGTAGTTGCCAGAACACATGAATGCTTAGTAACGGATTTTCTACTTGAAGGTGATAATCTACCAGGCGGCTTTTCATTAAAATCTCATAACCGTACTACAAGTTTAATTACCAAATTAATTTTCATCAGCAGATCCGATCCATGAATTGGAACTTATATCAATCGCCGTGATGTTGCCCCTCACTATCACTGAATGAATGGACTCCAAATCAATTCGATCAGTTTATCGGTTATACATAGATTGGGCTATAATTGCGTTGAATGTTAATATAAAGTTAGTTTTTTTATTACGCAGTAGGTACATAGAATTCTATAAATATAAACGTGTATTCAAAGATAATTTCTCTTACCTTTGTTAACGTTAATTTGTTCATTACTCCAAAAAGTACATTTAATCCGGTGAAGCTGTTAAGACTTAGTTAGATCAATAGCGTAATCAGTTCGAAAAAGAAAAACTAAAAAGTACAGTAATTCATTTACGTATCTTTTAGGTACATTTTGGTTCGTTTTAAACTATATGTATGCATATGTCGGTGTTAAAAAAAGTTTGAATGAATACTCTGTCGCTTTTTAATTCGTATTCGCCAACTTAGTGCCACAAAGCATTGCTTTTCAGCTAGCTAACGGTATTGAGAAAAGAAAAATATTATTTGTTTGATACATAACATATCTATAGGTATAATTTTCTTTTAGGTGTAAAATACTTTTGGTTTCTACATACATAAGAAATTATTTGATATTATTATTTTATAACGAATTAGTTTATTTTACAGAATCCATTATTTCTTCCTTTAAAGTAACATATGTATCAAAGCTTTACGCACATAATAAACTGATTGTGATGCTCGGATCTAGATCCTATTGTTCTTCTTAAGGTCAGAAAGGAAATGAAACTTATATGCAGAATACTGGAGCTGGGCTTGCATTAGAAATTATATTGTTTGTGAAACACTATGCTACTAAGAATCTATTTACATGATCCTTTTTCTATTATCGATACTGCATTACAACCGTAGAATAAATTAAAAAATAATATGTTACTTGGACATAGAAACCGAATAGACTGTTAGTACATTAGATTAATTCGCGAATATTAAAAATCCTGGTCCATCTTCGTCTACTTAGGCTCCCATGCTTTTGCTGTCATTTTGGCTGAGTGCATTTTACTGTCGTAATTGTCCTCACTTAGTCAGTCTAGGACATTTAGGGCAGAAGCGTTATATAAAAAAAGTTAAAATATGTATCAAATTATATAATAAAGTAATGCTTATAGACCAAGAGTTATCTCGTATTATTACGTTTTGTTTCAATAACAAATAATCCATCCGAAGGTTTTTGAAAGAAAAACCTGAATACAAATCGTAAAGAGGGGTATTAGTTTATATGTAAATAGCTTCCTAATGCGATAATTTTAATATGATATCATAATCATTAGTAAAAGAGTAATAAAGAAAGCATTGCCTATAATTTTTGTTCGAACATAGTTTCTATCTGTTCGAGAGATGAACAAAGATGATAGCGAAAGATGTTTACAAACTTTATGTTAGTATAATATGGCAGTATGGATTCATTATTATAATCAGCCTATAAAAGTCCTAATGCTGGGCCACCTTTGGCCATAGGCCTCTTCCCGGAAGAAGATATGGACATATTTATCACGGCAGCCTACGAAGTATTTTGTAGTTGGTAGAGCCACGCTAAAGCTATTACGGGCTTTAGCATGAATAAGTCGTTTCGCTCGGTGTAGTACCACCCTATCACAGAAACACCGACGTGAAGTAACAGTGCTTGTATTGTTGCGTTTAGTTCGGTCAGCGACAGAGCCGGAGGCCCACCTCTCCACATTCCTCCCCCTCCCCAACACAGCAACACATTTGCGACTCCCCTGGTGTTACAAGTGTCTATGGACGATGGTGATCACTTAACATCAGGTGACCCAACTGTTCGTATGCCTCCTATAATATAAAAAAAATAAAAACAAAAGACCTGCGTACATAGACTAATATATTTCACCGGACAGACTGCTCCTATTCCACGACTATTTAACTGAGATATATAGAATTAAGTAGGTTATTATGAAGTGTTATAATTATAAACTTTGAGGTATACATTGATTTTAGGGTCTACACGCTTACACATGAAAGTGGAAAGGTTTACTTTTTTCCCTTATCGAACTGAAAAACTCTCAATTTTCCGATAATAAATATATGGAGGAGTTGTTGAGGCGTGTATGCTTGGTACACATATACGTTTCAACAACTCATACATATATGAATAGTTAGCTAGGTTAGCTAAAATGGGTCGCGATTTTGCATGCAACAGGCAAGCAAGAAGCCAAACCGAGGTGTGCCGTGCACCCTTGTGCTGGTTGCCAAAATAAAATCGGCTGAGTGCCTTAAGCGCTCGCCTAAGTAGTCCGGTGATGCTGTTAAGACCTTGCTGGGACAATAGAGTAGCCATTTCGAAAAAAAAAAAATGATTTTAGGGAGATCTAATAAAAAGGTTACATTTGTGTGGTATACCGTCTTGCGTTCCCTGAACTTGTTCTTGATTTTTCTGAGTTATCCTGGGGTAATCTTTAAATTACTTGCTGAGTTTTTTAAAGCGTCTCAGTTATGTTCTTTATTTTAAAATTCACCCATCATTAATGTATTTAACTTTACGCATGTATATTACGATTAAGTTTCTTTTTTTTTTTCTTTCGAAATGACTACGCTATTGACCCAGCAAGGTCTTAACAGCTTCACCGGACTACTTCGATTAAGTTTCTCCTTGCCGGTTCTTCTCCATAACTGGTTGTGCGAAGCGGTAATAGTCTTAAAGTCCATAAGAACCTTCTTGGAACTGAAATTGAATAGAATTTTTGATTCGATTCGATTCAGATGAAGTAAGTTTTAACTTTTTAAGCTGTGTTTTATAGTATGTTATAACATATTTGTTATGTAGCAGTAAGAGTCGGGGATATTTATAAGAAACCTTGATATGTGTATTAAGTATTGGCATCTACTATTTATTAATGTTTACGATAAAGATGGAACTATAGTCTAGACATTTAGATTACATTGAGATGTTTGCTGTTTGACCGGATTTGTCTGTGAATCAACTGAATCGATTTTCACAACATTTAACTGGCAAATGGTGAACTTTTTAAAAATCATTTAAGCTAAAATAGCTACGCCTTTCCATATGGACTAAGTATTAATATACAATTTAAAACAGTTAACTTTAAATCGGCAAGAGAATAAATAATTGGCTAATGTACCGATTTAGCTAATTATAAAGCTTCCTCTGAAAAGGGATTTATTTAGTCCTAAAAATATATAAAATATATTAAGTATTATATTAACTTTTCCTGTAGAATTCTCTAGGCAGTTAGTGGGCGGGGCGCGAGGTGGGCGTGGCGAGATGAGGGCGGTCCCTCTGAGGCCTCCCAGAGCACTCAGAGGCCCGAGAGGTTTCAACAACTTGTTTGTTGTTGAAGTTACTCTCGCATATTATTCATATTGTATTTATGTTGTATTTGGTTTTAGGTAATCTGATTGAATAGCTAATATGTACATCATTTCATGTACTTATATTATTCTAATCCTAAATATTCATTATAAATGCGATTATGAGTTTGTTTGTTTGTTTGTTACGTTTTAACGCCTTATCTACTCAACCCATTATGAAATTTTAAGTATACCTTGTCAAGAGTGTCAAAGAACATGGCCCTATCCTAAGAAAAAAGGTACCGTTCCCCAAGCATAGGTCAATTCTACAATAACGTGAGCAAAGCTACCGGCAAAAGCTAGTTTTACTATAATTTATGGAGCTGAAATTAAGTTAGTCTCTATCTATACTAATATTATAAAGCTGAAGAGTTTGTTTGTTTGTTTGTTTGGTTGAACGCGCTAATCTCAAGAACTACCGGTCCGATTTGAAAGTTTCTTTCAGTGTTAGATAGCTCATTTATCGAGGATGGCTATAGGCTACATATTATCACGTTAAAACCAATAGGAGCGGAGCACTAATGAAGAATGTCTCAAAATCGGGCTATTTTTAGAACATTCTCTACGTGTCAGTGTCAGTATTATATGCGTTGCCATGGTAACATGATAACATTCTATCGGAAATATTATTAGGGTTTATTTTGTGTTCCTGTTCTAAAGTTTATTCTAGGTTATTTTTAAATCCAATTTTTGATTATAAGTAGTACGTTGCTATGGCAAACATTTTTATAGTCTATTTTGTGCTGCTATTCTAAAAGGTTAGTAGTAATAATATTCGTCCATCACAATACAGGCGAAGGAATTAATCCATACTGCCAATTCTGAAATTGTCAATATAGGTAGTTCTTATGGATTATCTATATATAAGCGCCAAATCTTCTATATAATATTTCGTAAAATTTTATCTTCTTAATTTTCAAGACCCCAGAATATATGCTCCGTGGTATTATTTTTCATTTATTTCACTTAGCATAATAAACAAACCATATTACATAAAACGCCGCCAATTTAACATATTATGAATAAAATATAAAATCCCTACATAACAGACTGAAATCCCGTCAAATACTGCTCAAAAGTTTATTCTATGTTAGTTATGTTCCCAATTTTTAGTTTGTGATATATTACGTATTATAAGAATAAAGCGTGTGTATATAATATTCAAATAAATACTTTTTGATGAATACATATATCTGCGGTGCTACAAATATCAACATTTTTTTTTAATTCTGTCGATATATCTGTTTGTTTATTTGTTCCGGGTAATCTCCGAAACAGCTGGACCTATATGAACGGTTTTGTTTTCTTAGAAATGACTACGCTATTGACCTAGCAAGCTTAACAGCTTCAACGGAGTACAAGTAATATTTGAACGGGAATTTTACGGGCAAATAACTAACTAATTAGCTGTTTTATTTTAAGCTAGCGAGTTCAGCAGACGATACCCGATACTATATCTGTATAATAAAAGATTGAACACATATTGTTCGATAATGTATAGCTTAATATTTTCATTACTTTCTTATATAGTGTAAGTGAGCACTGAGGGTATAACATAGATAGTAGTTTAAAGTTCCAGCTATGTGGCTTATGATAAATCCCATCCCATTCGATACACTATTAGTATTCACATATATAATGTAAATGTTACCTGTTACTGTAGATGATGTGCGTGTCATACTTACAAATATTTTTGAAAGAGTATTTTTGTTATCTACACGTGTAATAACAATTTTAAATTTATTTAATACATTCAAAAAACGCGTGCGGAGCCGCGGGTAACAACTAGTATCAAAATAAAATGAAAGTAACTGATCAAAAATTGGATAATAACAGAATATTTTAGGGCTGGCTTAAAAGTGACATACATAATTTGATGTTATCTACGTAAGACTACGGTAAAAATAATCAATTGCGCTTGTCTTTGTAGCAGTATCTGTTGCTTGTCTCAAATATCTTTGAATCGGTTGGATCGTTTTTGACGAGACTTTTGAAATAAAAAAATTTTCAGACTATTATATATGTACCTACATATCACTGTTGTCTTTGGACCTTACGTTATTTTCTAAACAGTAATGATAAATCTAATAGAGATGACCTAAAAACGCCAAAAGGTTTGTAGTATAAAATAGTACATAACAAGTATTTGGATTCGTTTTTTAAACAAAATTAAAATTATATTGAAGTAAATCTTATTGTCGTCCCTCCTTTCATTTTGCTGCATATTCATGGTAAATTATACATTTTTGTATACATACTGAAATCTTAAGCGTTATATTTGAATTTGAATACCTAAACTTACCGTATTAGCACCCAATAGTTTTATTAGTGTTGTATGTAAATTTAAAGGGTGGAATTTTTCTCTTGTAATTCCAGTAAATCAGTTCATCATTAACTTCTTGATAGAAAAATAGAAATTCTTGATAAAAAGAAATGTTATTATTTGTCACATAACATCCAAAGTAGTCCAACATACACTTTTCAACAAAAGAAATAGCGAGATACAGTTAGTAAGACTCAGAGTCGAAGCCAATACAAACATTTGAAAAACCATTTTCAGTACTCGCCAGACTTGTGATCGCCCTAAATATATTTGTGATCAACGCAAATTTAGATATAAACACATATTATATTATATGAATAACTTCGAAACAAGCAAATCCTTTACTAAGCTCATATTTTCTGTAAAATATGTTTAAGTAATGTTTTAAAATTAATAAGAAAAGTCAATAAAAATCTTGGGAAATATGATTAATGTATTATTAAAATACATATTAAAACATGTTTATATAATATCTATATGCTATTTATTAACCTTTTCAAACAAGGATAAAAATATGATGATATTAATTTTAAAATGAAGCTAGGAGAATGGTTACGGGTTGGTTATTCCTACGGTATATATAAAGTTTAATATCCAAATTTCCGGCTTTCCTAGAAGTATACAACAGAGCTTATACTATGGTTCATATACTGGCGTGATATTGTATATAGCACAAAAGTTATGTAGGTATATAACCTCTGTATATGGCCATCGAACCCATAAACTCTCGGTTCAGTAGTAGGCTTACTAAAGCTGTACCACGGGGCCTATGATATACTGATAAAATGGTTAAAGTCCATAGGAAGTATCCATAAACAATACCAAACATAGTTTCAGTTGCAATCCCTGTAACTATTCTTATGGCCTTTCTAAATTTCTGGTAACACGAGTCTTTAAAAATAAGCCAAAAATGTGAATAACATAGGGCATTATTGTAATTATGTTTGGAACATGACAATAATTCTTACTGCTTTACAATAGAAAAAGGTCTGTGAGTGTGCCCCTAAATTCGAAATGTATACAGTTACTAACAGACCTGAATATAGTATTATGAAAATGTAACCGTAAACTGTATCTGTGCATATCTCGACTATTTACAACCTAAAAATGGCCATAAAGAAATGAAAAAGCAACCGCTATAAAAACAATTACGTCATTAAACCAAAAATAGTTAATAATAATTGATAATTATGCAGTTTATATTTAATAAATTACCAAAAAAAAAAAAAACAAATATGCTCACAGATACCTACGATTTTTTACGCATACAAGACACTACACGTAAGCAAAGAATGTGCGGATCAAGAGTCTGCAGAATAGAAAAATAAAAAATATCTCGACTATATAATCATTACCTTCACACTCATTTCTGTAGTAAAGTAATAGTGTTCGGTACTGCGTTCCTATGCGAAGGGTGTCTCTGGTAATACTCATTGTATTACGAGGAATTCTAAATCACTCCTTAGAGTTACCGACATATCATACATAATTGCTGGTCTTAAGACCTCGGTTTCTAAGTGTGAATATAAATAGTAATAGGTTACAGTGACCACTTAAAATGACGTTGATTTGTTTGCTACTGTTTACCATAAAATTATAGTGATTTAAATTAATTATTAGTTCAAAACTTAATGGCTACGTTTGTTAGAATAGATTTTAATGTTAAATTTGTTTAAATTTTACGAATGATATTAAAGGCAAAGATAAAACTATAATAGTCAACAAGCAATAAGGAAAAATTCGGGTCCCTACAAGTGATATCAATACATAAAAACTAGCGGTCCACCCAGTTTCTCTCAGGAGAAGTAACGAAGATGATACTAAATCTTCCCTATATAATACGATCACATTGTGTTATTATACACTAAAAAACTGTGACCACGTAAATCAATTAAATGACAACTGAACGTTGATATATGTCAGATCTGTCAACATTTTTGAAGACTTGACATTGACGGAATTGCCTATATATACTGCGTTCCGGTAGTAGCTCACAACGCTCACGATCACGACCGCGAGTTTTGCCGTTCCACTAGTTCGCGAGCGTTGTGATCGTAAGAGCTAGTGGAACGCATTTGTGAGCGTTTTGAGCGTTCAGATAAATAATAAAAATGGCGATCTAGAAAAAATAAAACAAAAACTTTGAGAGGTTAAGTTGCACTTAGTAAGTCTTAACAGTAAATTCATATAATTATGAAATTCATTTAAGTACATTAAAGAAACAAAGTATAATTCAATTTTTTTATTTTAATTATCATAAAAACATAAAAAAATGACCTTATTGGTTAAATGAAAAATATTAAATTACCATGAAATAATTATAAATTAATTTTGAAATTGAATTTTAGAATTCACAACATTTTTCAAAAGAAGTAAAATTATCAAAACTTTATTAACGTATTTCATTTCATATTTCATTTACGTATTTCAATACAATATGTTATTTAATATAAATATCCTATACCGTATCAAGTAATGACATTTTCACGGTCGCCATCTTTATTGAGAATCCCGCCAATTTTGACAACGCTCACGTCGACCCACGTCCAGACAAGGGGCGTCGTGAGCTTCGCGTGAGCGTATGTTATGACGTCATCAATGACGTTTTCGCCACGACCGCAACGCTCGCGGTTGTCTAGTGGAACGCCGAAAAGGGCGTCGTGAGTGTTGTGAGCGTCTCCCGGAACGCGCCCATAGGCAGATGCCATACCGAAGAAAAAAATAGAACATCTGTTTACTGCATTTTGTCTATCTGACTCACACATTCGCGTTATCATATGGAGATTTTTACATCCAAATGTTTCATTTTCCCATACGATTATTCAAACATTGTCTTTCATACAAACATAGTCCGGTAAATAACACAAAAATGCTGAATAGGTACGGTCTTCCTGAAGTGACGCGTTTGCATACATTCGGCTATAGATTTTTATTTATATAAATTTATTGGTCAACGCATTCTAAATGTATCAAGGCAAAGAAATTAGACACAACTAAACCGAAGACCGTTGGTACATGATTTTATAAATTTATTTGGTTTTAAGCATCTGGCTACATTCTCACCTGATGTTAAATGTCGAATGTCGACGAGGCCTAAGTTAGTAATCACTAAAGCTATTGTTACAGCTAAGCAACGTATATTAGTAAAAGCTCTACCAATATTTAGTGCTATCATCGCGATGTATTCTTTCAGAATTCCACTTAACACTGACCTACTATCGTCCCATAATATTCAATATATATGCAAGAGTTCTGACTGAAATTAAATATTCATCAATTAAATGTCAGGGGAATTAAACAACGGTTCGCTTTAACGACGTTATCAACGTGACACGATTTGTACTCGTTCATATCTCACACGATTTACATATAATTAATGATGCGACAAAACCTCATCTCGCGTACAGTTAAAGTCAATTCCCACTGAAATTTCATCATCGTCAATCTAACTTGGGTTTAATAAGTAATACTTGCGCTGTGGGCCGTCCCTTAACGGAGCCCGGCTGGTCCAGCGAGATGCTGTACGTCTCATCTATTCATCCCGTCCCTTACACTCGAGCGGCGAGTTCGGTCTCAAAGGAAAACCTTATATCAAACTCTCTATTAGCATATAACGCGTAGTAGCTTCACACGTGAAAAATACATCTAAATTGTTTTTACATATTTCCAATGCTGTAATTTTAGTTTAGCTAGTTTTAATGATGTATTTTGAGTTTGGAATGTATTAAGCAGTGTGGAAGTGGCGCCATCTATATAGTTAGTGTTGTCCTGCTCTGGTGGTGAGGGCGTGTCCCCAGGGCGCCTCCCACAGTCCGCGGGGACGGACGGGGGTGCCGTGAAGCCCGAGCACTCGGCGGCGCGCTCCCGCGACGCTTGTTAGTGTTCCGCAAATTCACAGCGGGATCGCCCGCACTACCGGGACACGATCCCTGGACGCACATACGATAACACAGAGCCGTCTATAGGCCATTTACAGGACTCGAATACTTTCACAACTAAAATTATAAGGCTCCGTTATAATTTCTTATTCAAATTTTTAGTGATTTATTAATAATTCTGTGTTGGTAAATTAATATATAATGCATCGGTTTAATTAAGAAATAAAGTTTTTAATACCGCGTTAGAGAAATTCGTGCGTCCGGTTGCCATTTGAATTTCCGGTAGAGTTCGCGTAATTCCGGGGGTGTTCGTGCGCTTCCGGGCGCCTAATCGGGGTGCGTGTCGTGATTCGAGATTCGGTCGGACGAGCTAAACGCGGCGGCGGGCGGGTACACGGGCTCACCGTGGCCGCCGCTGGAACTCGACCCCGTGGGATGGGGACGAAAACTTTATCCATCGGGAGCGCCGAGATCTTCAGGTATGTCGAAATACATCTAAAATCCATGACTTTACATTGAACCACTTTTAGTATTATATTCAGCTTGTATATCATTTCTATCATGTCATGTTCCTCTCACAGAGAGTAGCGTAAAATATGAATGTTCATTGCATACGTGCTATTTCCGATATTTTTAACTGTATTATAATTTGTAAATACTCTTGCATTTTAATTGCAAGTGAATTAAAATATAGGTATATGCACATGCACAATTGTAAATATTTTAAACACCTAATATTTATATTATTGTTCATTAATATTTAAACAGTATTTTACACGGCCAATAATGCATATTGGCGGACAAAAAACAACTCTATGTTTTTAATAATCTAAAGAGCTACGCCGCTTCTACGACGTAGTATAAGAAGACCGGTTATAAGGAGTGTTCGATATTAAATATATATTAACATTTAACCTTATTCAATTTTAATGTAAGGTTCTTATTTATATGCATTTACTTTGAATGAATAAAATATTATTTGTGAAGAAGTAACTTAGGATTTTCTATTTTTTTATAATATTCTATAAACGAAAATAGAAAATATACGTTGATCATACAAAATACATATATGTTGTATATCATAACTTTTGTAAATTAATTTATCTCATAAAAATCCTATAATTAGCATTCTCTAATTTATTAGTTTTGTAAAAAATATTCGGTAAAATTTAACACTTTCCTAAATAGTTTTCTTTTGTTATTTATGAAGCTTCTCGAATGTAAGTTATAAATTATTTCTATTGTAGTAATAATTTTAGACCTCTCTAAAAATAAATAAAATAAATGTATACGTATTCCTTAAAAATTCATAGTATGTAATCACTATAGAGTAAAAGTATATGTGGAATGTAATTATAACCTTTATAAATATTTATAGTACAGCCCGAAAACACTATAACAGAAATATTGATCTTGTACAATACAAATTGTGGTCCGGTGAAACTGTTAAGACATTGCTAGGTAAATAGCGTAGTCAGATCGAAAAAAAAATGCAATACAAATTTTTAACTAAAATTTAAAAACTAAATTATGAACTAGTGATCCATCCCGGTATTGCAATGGTGCTTTATGTGGCCATTTTGGTGATTTGGCATTCATAGTTTATCATAGTCGGAGAAAGTATGTAAGAATTTTCACAACGAATAACTTTTTCTTGTTGCGCATAGTATTAGATATAAACTATTAGTTAGAATGATATGTTATTTACAGATTTGATTTACATTAAATGCTCAATATAACAAAACTATTCATTAGATAAATATATTACCTAGATATAGACCTACTACATATGTTAAAATAGAGACTCAAAAATCGAATTGTTTTATCGATATATATAAACTAAAAATATAAAACTGATTACTGTAGTTAATAAAACAAAATTCTCTATCATGTCTGTCTGTCTGTGATAAACTCAAAAATTACTGAAAGGATTTTTATACGGGTTTTATACCAATAGATAGAGTATTTCATGAGAAAAATTTTGGTATATAATTTGTCAATGTTTTTTTTTATTATCAGGACGGGATAGCGTTCGCCGAGCCATGTAGTATATCATAAAGTTTACAAAATCATTAGATTTCGTCGACTCTTCTTTAATTTGTACAAGTATTAATTATTATACGGATAAAACAGAAAAAAAAATCTTTAAGAGATTATGAAAACCGTATTAAAATCCTTTGTGTAGTTTAAAAAAACTAAGAGATTACATAGACGTTCACGAATATGGGACTTTGTTACTTTGTAGTACGTATGAGTTTCATTTTATATGTGAATAAAGTTACTACAACTACAACGAACATAAATATTTTATTTCTTTCATACAAGTACATTAGAGTTTATGTAAAGAGACATTACATCTCAGATATAACATTTTCATTCATTTTTTTATTATTATATATTTTAAAGCACGTTTTACCAGACAAAAAAAACACATGAATAGTGCTTTGTTTAAATATTGCAATTGTTTAAATATAAATGTGATGTAATTTGTCCACAGGTGGCCTGATGTTTGGCCTCCATCACCAGGAGGCGGCTGGCGGGTTACACACACAGCCCCGAGGTCCGGTTACATCCCTCAAAGAGGAGCCCTTAACAAGGGCTTGGATGACACCAAGCTCTCTAGTTGATAATACCAAGTAAGTTATAATTTTAATCAACACGATACAGAACTGCTTCCTGACAATTAAATAAAAATCGAAAATTAATCCAAGAATGTTGTATGTAATTAGTGTTATCGTAAAATATTTATAACCAGCTGATGTCTATAACTTTGTGTGCTTTGTTTATTATCCTAACAATATAATGTATATTTAACTATATACAGAGGAAAAAACATTCAGCACTACACCACTTATTCCACTATTCCACGGCCAAAAAAAAACCCAACTCAACTCTTGGTTTTTATAATAATTGTAGTTACTAAAAATTTTCAAAATCCAGTATTAAATGAGGATATCTTAAAATAATTTTTTTTAGTAAAGCGCGGACAACGAAAGACCACGATAATTTTATTTATATGTAAAAGGATTTATAGCTTTAGTTTATTTATAGGTAGACCATCCTCTGCCCACGACTTCGTTCGCGTGGAATAGTTACTTTGTGTGCCTAAGCTAATATTCCAATTTTGAAATATTCAGTCATCAGTTGGTATGTTCCGAGACTTGTAAATGAGATTTACTAAGTTTAGCGTGTTTACTATCCTAAAGCAAATTAAAAATACTTTAAGTAAGTACAGTTAATTTTTAACTTTAATCGTCAATCACTATAAAGTACAACAAATTATAATCGAGCTACGACTACATGATGTTTGAATGCGTAATTATCAACCACATATGAAATGTCTACAATGTTGAAAAATATCTGTAAACGAAACTGTACCTACCTTTAGGCTTATTGTAAAAAATATTTCTCAGATACCAACTGGGTATAAGTTTGTATCCATGGATAGTTTGGATTCATAATTGGAAAAGGTAAATGTCGTTGTAATCGGGTTTATTAAATTATTTCGTGTTTAAAAATACAATTGAAACCGGTAATAATCGATTTGGTGCAGACGAAGTTTCATATTATATTTAGGAACAGTTGGGACAAATCTTTGTTTACACAGTTATCACAAACCTTTTAGTGACCGAAAAGAGCAGCACACTAAACTTATTACGGCCAACGAAATTGTATTAGCGTTCCGCAAACTGAGCCGAGCCGAAACAAATGTTTAGTCGGCCTGACATTAAATAACTGGATGGGATTAAGTTCGATTGTGCGAGGGGACTCTTTGGCGGTTCGTGTCAATCATATTGTGAAAACAGAACGATTCTATTTAATAGATATGCTTGCGGTTCACAATATATGTACAATATTCTTAAAGCTATTATATAGAGGATTTAATTTGACTTTAATGTAAATAATCAGAGACCGATGATGTTAAACGAAGATGTTTCCAAACTTAATAATAATGTAACTCTATAAAAAAAATCGTCGTCTAATTGACAGCATTAGACTTCCATGTTAGAGAGATTGTCAACCAGACTAGTACTAAGGTATCCTGGGTAATTCATTTTTAGTCTATTTTATAGCCCCAATAGGGTTCAGATATCTATATCTTTTAAATTAATAAAATAATAAGAATTGTGACGCTGTAAGCGCATCAACTCGATAATTTTGTTTTAATTTTACTCCTTAGAAACCTCACTAAAATATTATAATGATATATTTGTTTAATATAAATTTAGTAAAGTTTAAAAAGTATATAATTTTCTAAGAACTACATAAGACTAAATAAATTTAAGCAAAGTATGTTTTTCGTTTCAATTTGTTTGATAATTTTCCTCTGTACATAACATAATATTAAGATAATTAACAAACCAGGCGAAGTCACGGGAATCAGCTAGTTAAAGACATTTCGAGTTCGTCCTATAACTATATATCTATTACATACAATAATATTATTAATTGTACAAATGTATGTGTATTGAATATTTGGACAATGCAGATGCATAATGAGACCATTACACGATATAGAATTAGGCAAGTTTGAAATAGGTTCTTTTTGCAAGCAAAAATAGTTCTATGTTTGTAGATTTAATAAGTTTTAATAATAAGTCTTATTCCTTGGGCGGTGGAGCGGATTGTTTTCTAAGAACTATGTTGTTTCTGTATGGAATATTGTTTACATGTATTTCTGAGTACAATTGTTCGTTACTCTTAATAATAAAAAAAAAGTTACTGTACGTTCGAGGTAAAGGAAGCAGTGAAGTAAAACAAGTAGTCAGTTATTATATATCTCACATCAACGCCTCGGTAGCGCAGTAGGCAGCGCGTAAGTCTCATAATCTTAAGGTCGTGAGTTCGATCCTCACCCGGGGCACATTTTTGCTAAACATTCTGTAAAAAAAAATTATTCACAAAATTGCATGGAAACTACTTGCTTTATCTGACTTAATAATGGATTGTCTTTTACCTAGTTAATATGGCTATTATTGACTTTAAATTATATCTGTTAAATTGTTACATTACTGCTTAACCCGGAGAAAGTATCATCATTCATTCAATAAAAGTCGTATGAATCGCGGTGCAGACCTTTTGGAATAGTTTTTTTTTTCGAACTGACTACGCTATTGACCTAGCAAGGTCTTAACAGCTTAACCGAACTACTAAGGCGAGCGCTTAAGGCACTCAGCCCTTTCGGAATAGTCTGAACAAATAACAAGCGCTTTATTTTTATTATAAGTTAATTGATACATATTACTTAGTTTACGTTGTTTTAATAAACAATTATGATAATTCTCAACAACGAATTTTACGTACATACAGATGAATAAACATAAAAAAATTGAGAACAAATAATTTGAATACAACATTTTTTTTAGTATTTCGTAGCGCTTACAAAAGTTTTATTTTTTCTTAAATACTAACTTTATAATAAACTAGCTGTTCCCGCGACTTCCTCCGCGTGGAATAGTTATTTGAACTTGAATTAGAACGTTAAATATGAAAAAAAAAAAAAACATTTTGATACATTCTTCATTGGTGCTCCGCTTCTATTGGTCTTAGTGTGGTGATATTTTTTTTTGATAAGGACCGAAATCTATCCATTTTTGCGAGATGCGCGCAGAATAACACGATTATAATACAAAAATGAATCACTGAATGAGTTGCTAAGCGCAAATCTCAAGAACGATTGAACCAATTTCGCTAATTCTTTTTTTGTTGTTCGACTTGTGTTTGATATTGTCAGAAGGTTAAAGAAAAAAATAACGTATATTTTAGGCGGAACGGATTATTGCATGATATACTTCGAAGTACAACGTGCATTATAACGTGTATGTGATATAATATTTCTAATAACAGTAGTATTTGGGAAAACATGAATTATTATTGTACACTAAAATTTATGTGCAAAATAGTACTGAATATCTTCATAATGGTAGTATTATCATAACTAGGGTGTGTCCAATCAGGGGCGAGCAAATTTCGCATGTCCGATAATGAACCCAGCCATAACAAGTACGTATTCATAAACTGAAAGGGCGTCATAAATTATGACTGTATGGGCAGTGATAGATTTATAGGTTAAAAATAAATATTCCGTTGGATTCAAAGAGATATAATTCAACGAACAGAGAGAGTACAATTCAGTGACACAGTAAAATCCGGAAGGACAAATATAAAAGTGACATTGACATTAGTGACATTAATGACAATACATTGTTAGAGACCCAGATATACAAAACAGCAGAGTATGCTACAAACGATCATTATTCTTGACCTAATTTATTTATAGCTTTGTGTTTACATATATAGCTCTAACAGGCAGCGAATCTGTTATGGATCTGTTCATACTTTACAGTTTTAAATATTGGATATTTTGTAAACTAGATTGATCCGATCACGCGTTGTCGAGGCTTAGTGTACTTTACTCTGATAATATATGTTAGGTTTCAGCATGAATGGGTCGGCTCGTCTGGGGTAGTATCAGCCTCTCACATTAAACCGACGTGAAGTAACAATGCTTGCATTACTGCGTTTCGTTCAGTCAGTGAAAGCGCCGAAAAATTATCTCCCCCTCCTTCTTCCCCTGTCTACTACCCCTATTCCCCCTTCCACAAATACAGGCTGGCAACGCACTTCCGACTCCCCTAGTATTGCAAATGTCTATGGACGGTGGGGATCATTTAACATCAGGTGAACCATTTGTTCGTTTGACTGTTATGATATACAAAAATCTGCAGTATATCTCTACCATGAATTGTAGTAGGTTTATGAAAACCTTCATGGTTAATGGTTATACAGTTATATACACTGAAAGTAATGAGAGGATTTTGAAGACATTCAGAATATAAATTTTATAATAAAATTATATAAGCGAAGAAAAAAAAACACCATTCATATTTTAAAATATTCATGATGTAAAAAAAAATGTAACCAAAATCACACTCGAAATAACAAATTGCACACTACATTACTGTTTCGCAAACCGTATGATATGATGTATTGATGTGTACTTATAAAAATTAGGACGTATTGTGTTTGTAGTGCCGTACTGTACCCTCCCTACATCTGTCGTGTTTTAGTTAAACGAGTTTAACATAAAATGTTTACTTGGACTCTTCAAGTGTTTGTTTATACAGCCCTTAATTTATGCCCATTGAAATCATCTTTATAATATGGGGAAATTAAATATTAGTATGGTTTAATTATTTTTAATTGTGTTTACTTAATCGAAGTTAGCGTAAAGTAGATGTGCAAAATAAACGGCTTATTTTATTTTACATGGATTCCCTCTTAGTTTTCTGCATTTTTACTTTTTCAATATAATTTTGTTATTACTACTTTACTCTTAATAATATCTAAGTAACGTTTTTATGTTGATTATCCGGCACAAAATACATAATACATAATAGTTGTCAAGGTATGTATGCTTGGTACACACATATGTTCCACTAACTCACATAAGTATGAATATATAGCTTAGCTTAGGTTATCTCAGATAGGTCAGTAAGCGTATGAATCAGGCAACAGCCCAAGCCGAGGTGTGCCGTGCACCCTTGAGCTAGTTGTTAAAATAAAATCGGCTGAGTACCTTAAGCGCTTGTCTTAAGTAGACCGCTGAAGCTGTTAAGACCTTGCTAGATCAAAAGCGTAGTCAGTTCGAAAATAAAACGTTTTTTGTTGCATATGTAAAATTTTGATCTTACTGCTTAGCCCTTATAGAAAAACATTATGATTTGTAGCCATGAGAGTACTATGAAAAATCCTCTATCTGTCAATAAAAGTCTTATTAAAAACGGTTCAGTTGTTTCAAAGATTAAACCGGTTAAAAACATACACTTCAATTTTATTTTTATGCATTGATTAATAAATAAGTAAATAAGAACTTTTTAACTTATATATTACGTGGTTTATCTATAATTTTACAAACAGTAAAGTCCGTACTTCATTCCCTTGTTAGACTAACCTTTCCACTTTCAATAAATCCACTAATTAAATTGATTGCCCGGTATCATCAGGCCTTTGGATGACAAATGTTGACAGATAGCTGAATGTTCGCGATGACAGCGTCATTTATAAACAAGCCCCTAAATCATTAGAGCGCTGCGCCTCGCCGATTAGATGAGCCGTTTTTAATAAATTACATTGTAATACTTTGGTGGTGATTACTATAAAAATATGTTACTTATTTAAGATTATTAAATGAAATTAATTTAAAATTTAATTGTACAAAAATGATCTTACTGTGACTGTCAATTATAGGTAGTTTATAATAAAAATATTTTGGAACTTGTATGAACGGAATTTTTATTGCATGGAATGAAAAAAGTACATTACTTGATGGATAGAATTTCTCCTATCTATAATACAGCAAGTTTCATTATATACTAATAAATTTTACAAATTACTGGGTGACAAACTAAAAATTTGAATGAAATAAAATTGATTAACATATTTATTAATTGACTAGCTATGCCCGCGACACCGTCCGCGTGGAACCCAATGTAAAAAAAAAACCGTTAGTAATAAATCATCTGAATGTAGTACGTCCATTTACTTATCTACTTTCCTTCGTACTTAAGTCACGGCGTCATTAAAATTACAAAAACTTTTGATAGAGTGAACCGATTATAATTACTCGAAGATATGCTTTATGATTTTATAGTGAAAGCGATAATATAGTTGTGATACGTTTTCATAAAAACAGACCGTGAAATTACTAACAATGATTGAAATATATTTTATTACTTATTACAAGATACTTGCAACAATTTTTCAGAAAAATCTAGAAAGTACAGACACGTTAGATTTAAATTCTTATTATATCTATAGAAGATATAACAAAAATATAAATTTTAAAAATTCGTAAAACTCGCTTAACTCTATCAAAAGTTATTGTAATTTTAATGATGACGCGACTTAGTACGAGAGAAAAGTAGATTAGTAAATAAACTTAATACATTCAGAAGATTCTATTAGTCACTGTTTTTTCACATTAGGTTTCACGCGGACGGACTCTTGCGCATAACTAGTAACGTGTAAAGTTTAACATTTTTCAAACAACAATTTTAAAAAGTCATATTTAAAAATACATATCAAAGGTTGACAAAGCGCTAGTGATCTGTAAGCGGAAAAAGCGCAACATCCTAATCGCGAGCGTTCCGCTGAAACTGGTTGCGATAAATAAAACAATAGAGTGTCGCGTGCGGGAGTATAAAATGGCAATCGCGAAACCAATTTGTTTACGCAAATTCTGCAGCAGGGAGAGATGAATGGCCGACCATAGCGTAATACGGTCCTGGGCGGGTAATGTTTTCAAGTGATGCGAACACTATCGATATCGATGATATATCGGCCAATTATAAATAGTAAATTTTATTTATTCCTAAGTTTATTTTGGAAACTATTTTCTCCGTTAAAAATACTTGCTGTATAATTTTAATATATTCATTTCATTCATTCATTGGTTTTCCCAAATATCACTTGTTAAATAGCGATATCATATTGTCTAGTTTCTAGGTGGTAGGGCCATGCTGAAGCTATTACTGGCTTCAGTATAATTGTGTCGGCTCTCGGTAGTACCACCTCTCGCAGAAAATCGGCGTGAAGTAACAGTGCTTGCATAGTTGCGTTTTGTTCGGTCAGTGAGAGCGCCGGAGGCCCACCTCTCCTCGTCTTCCCCTCTCCTCTTCCTTTCCCTCCATACCCTAACTCAGGCTGGCAACGCACTTGCGACTTCCCTGGTGTTCCAAGTGTCTATGGACGGTCCAGTGGTGATCACTTAACATCAGGTGACCGACCCACCTGTTTGTTTGGCTTCTATGGTATAAAAAAAAAATTGTTTTCTAGAATTGTTAATTTAATCTTTATTGTACGCCATTATACATGTACACTGTATGTAATTTTTAATTGTGTACTTAGTACATGGTACATAGGCGACCTAAGAATAAATAAGTTTCACGAAGTAAAAAGTATTTATTTAGGGTGTACAAATAAACATATCTAATAAACACAATATAAATTACCAGCATTTCAACTGTAATATACGCATAAAAACATATTATAAAGTAGAAATCATATGTAAACCACATAATATGAATAATCTATACTAATATTATAAAGAGGTAAAGTTTGTGAGTTTGTGACGTTGTGATGTTGTGGCGTTGTAGGGGGTAATCTCAGGAACTACTGATCTGATTTACATAATTCTTTCAATGTTATATAGCTCATTCATCGAGAATGGTTATAGGCTATATATCATTACGCTAAAATCAATAGGAGCGGAGCACAGATGAAAAATGTTTCAAAATCGCGATGTTTTTTCCTTTTAAGAACTGCTGCGTGTTAGTGTTGGTGTTAGTGTATCTATTCCAAGCGAACGAAGTTGCGGGCAGAGGCTAGTATAACATATGAACATTACTCAAAATAAAATTGAAAAAAAAATACATATACGTCTGCACCAATCTCATAGAGAAAGGTTGTGCATCCTATTTTTGGGCAGCATGGACTATGTGTGTTTTTTAATTACCATAATTGAAGTCATAAAAGTTTTACGCATTTAATATTTGTAGTGCTTATTATTAATATTCAAAATAACGATAAACTTAATCTAATGGAACGGCTCTATATGGAGTCAAAACAAGGGAACAACAGTGAGAAATGAGACCGAAGATTTGATGAACTGCACGCATTTCAAATGTTCTATCGATGTGTTTATTGTACACATTGACAATAATACACCGTGAAGTTGCTTTGTGAAACTCGACCTTATCCCGTTATAATAAGTTAAAGGCCATAGTAACAGTGCGCTTTGTCATAAGTTTCACGGAGTCAAGTCACCACATGTCGATATCGAGGTGTGTGGCTCCATTTGTGTATCATCACCTCATTTTCGTTATCGATATTTTAGAATTTCGGATTTAACTTTACAACTTCGCAAATACTCGGTTATAGAACTGTTTTTAAATTGCGGAAAACGATGGCCGACATTGTAACACTAATCTCATATAAGAGCATCACTTCACTACACCTTTCTTCAAATATGTCTTGAAATAGGTAAGTGTTTTTGTAATCTATGTCTTTATCCTTACTAATATTATCAACGTGAAAATAACTCTGTCTGTCTGTTGCGCTTTCACGCCAAAACTGCTGAACCGATTTAAATGGAATTTGAATGTGGGGATCGAAAGTTGTATGGAAGTACCTTCATTTTTAGAGCTTAAATCTTGGAACCAGTTTTGTAAAGGTTTACCCTCAACGGATTAAAATATCAATAAGAAATAGGTGATGAAAGTTTATAGGTGTGTATAAAGTGTAAGGTTCCACTCAGATTTGAAAAATTCTTTCAGTGTTAGATAGTTTTATCTTTTTGAGAGTTTGCGCTGCGTGTTAGTGTTAGCTCAAAGTAACTATTCCACGCGAACGAAGTCGTGGGCAGAAGCTGGTGTATATATAGATAGGCTGTGGGAATGTTTCGAGAATATCTCCCTCCTATGTTTCTCCGCATATTTTCTTCATTTTTTTTGCTTTGTAGCTATTAGTATTGTTAATAAATGAATTGTTTATTCTCTATGATCGAAGTTTGATCATTGGACGTACAGTCGT